>OZ024837.1:28027292-28197351 GCA_964016985.1 Anodontia alba | reverse complement strand
AGTGGTACTTTCATTGTGGCATGTTTTGTTAAATGTTCTGTGGTGTTTCACTTACAAATATTGTTCTTTTAACAATTATGCAAACTAGAGATACTGAGTTAAGTTTGGGTAACACAGTTGCCACTTTTTTTTGGGAAAGTGTTGCCAACTATGCTTGCCAGTTGTTCTTTTTGTGACCAATAATTTGTATTTGCATTACGAAAACACTCCTATTCAAATACACTGAAAATTTTACCACCAAAAAATGACAAATTTCAGATAAACAAAAATCTGATATTTTTCCTATTTCTGCTCAAAACATAGATTGTGGGTACTCGTTAGAACCGCCTCAGCGTGGCGGTTCTAACGAGTACCCACAATCTATGTTTTTGAGCAGAAATAAGAAAAATAATGTATACCCCTGTGAACCCCAGTTTAACTATATAAAAGTGGGGTTTAAGGGGGTCAAAATTATATAGGTATGTTTTCGTGATGCATGTCTTTCCCATTGATAGTGGGAACTTGAGAACTTGTGGATCTGATTGTATCAGTTCCTGAGTTCACTTATTTACATTGCTTACGTAATGCATTATTAATGCGCGACGCACAAAAAGGTCTTATGTAATTTGTGGACAACGCAGGCCCAGATCGGCCTGCGCAGGCTTATCTGGGTCTTTGTTGTACGCTTACAGAAACTGCAGAACATGTCGACGAACAGAAAATGCCCAGATTAGACTGCATAGAAGCGCACGCTGATCTGGACCTTGTACAAAATGCATATAAGGGCCGTTTCTTGCCTTGTACATCATATATTAACATGCTTAAAAGAAAGGGATACAGAACACCAGAAAATGTACCTTCCGACATGTACGCCCATTGAAGATTCACATTACGAAAACACGCCTTTTCAAATATATTAAAAATTTTACAACAAAAAAAGGAAAATTTTAGATAAAAAATTCTGATATTTTTTCATATTTCTGCTCTAAACATAGGTTGTGGGTACTCGTTAGAACCGCCTTGCCGAGGCGGTTCTAATGAGTACCCACAATCTATGTTTTTAGCAAAATAAGAGAAAATAATGTTAAATAATATAAAGGCCCTTTTCTTGCCTTGTACATCATATATTAACTTGCTTAAAAGAATGTGATACAGAACACCAGAAAATGTACCTTCCGACATGTACACCCACTGAAGATTCATATTACGAAAACACGCCTTTTCAAATATATTGAAAATTTACAACAAAAAAAGGAAAAATTTTAGATAAAAAAAACTCTGATATTTTTTTCATATTTCTGCTCAAAACACAGGTTGTGGGTACTCGTTAGAACCGCCTTGCCGAGGCCGTTTCTAAACGAGTACCCACAAATCTATGGTTTTAGCAAAATAAGAGAAAATAATGTATAGCCCTGTAAAACCCCAGTTTTACCACATAAAAAGTGGAGTTTTAGCGGGCCCCCCTAGCCTAGTGGATAGGAGACTTTTAATGCATTAGGTTTCTCACCGCTGTGGTTCGAGTCTCGCTCGGGTCATATGCGGGAAAGCCAAGTTCTCCTTACGGATGGTCAGGTGATTTTTTTCCCCGTGTTCTCCGGTTTTTTGCCAACCTTTGATGAACGATGCTTGGATTAAAAGGTATTTGCCAGGCAATTCAACAGCGGTACCGTATCTATTCTAAGTATTCGGACAGACAGGCCTCGGCAAGCAGTGTAGACCCAGATCAGATTCTGCGGCGTCTGATCTAGGTCTACACAATCGTATTTCTGCTCAAAAACATAGATTGTGGGTAATCGTTAGAACCGCCTCGGCGAGGCAGTTCTAACGAGTCCCACAATCTATGTTTTGAGCAAAATATGAAAAAATATCAGAATTTTTATCTGAAAACTTTCAATTTTTTGGTGGTGAAATTTTCGATATATTTGAATAGGCATGTTTTCGTTATGACATATTTTTTCATGATAAAATAAGACAATTTCCCTAAAGTATCCCTAAAATATTTGTTTGTTTTTTTTTTTGTTTTTTTTTTTTTTTTTTTTTTTTTTTTTTGTTTTTTGTTTTTTTTTTTTTTTTTTTTTTGTTAACCATGGCAAGAATTTCCTGGGGACTCAAAAGCGAGTTCGAATCAGCCATGGAAAAACGAGCCATCAGTGTTCGAATCCTTGAAGTTTCACTGTCTTATCCTATTTCAATTCTCCACTCGCGTGTTATAAAGTCTCAAAGTGCATAGTTTATAGGCCACGTCATGCAAACACGTGACTTAGCCTAAATAATAAAAACAAATATGTCTGTTTAGGGTAATATATTAGAAAACGGAAGGTAGGGTACGTAGGGGATAGGTAAGGATTTTTTTTTTTTTAGTAGAATTATACCATAATTATCAAATATATTTGGACTTCACACACACTTCACATAAAATTTTACGGTTTTGTCTATCCTTAGATGTGTCTGATGGAAAGGCAAACAATCTAGACCCTGATCAAACTGTTCCAATAGGAGCAGACTGATCTGGCTCTATTACTGTTTGCTCAGACCTACTTGTCCGGATATTTAGCATAAGTATTTAATCGAAGTAAAACAGGCAAAAACAATTGCTAGGTTTCCCCACAAAAATTAGGTAGGGAAGGTTTACCACCCCTCACCTCCCCCCCCCCCCGCCCCCCCCCCCCCCCCCACACACACACACAACACATTTTTATTTGGCCTTATCTATGAACATATGCGGACAGCGGAGGCCGTGTTCAGACTGTGCATCGGTGCAATCTGAACAGGGCCTCCGTTGTCCGCTAACAGAACCATTGCACACTACATAATCTATCGATGCCGGATGAAACTTTGCGCATGCGCATGCGTGATATGAATCTGATTCTATGTATTTTGCGCATGCTCGGAAAGGCATTTCCGCTTGGCGTGGCCCATGTGTTAGTTGGACACTTTAATAGTTCTTATAGATGGCGAATTCGCAACATACGGTGGTTTCAGATAATATTTTGACAGTCAAGAGCAAAACGTGCAGGCCGCGTTCAACATACTACTGTTTTGCTATGTAGGAAGAATTTTTAGGCAAATCATAAGGTAGTCAGAAATAAAAATCTGAAAGGTTGCGTTTAGAAACACACAAAAAAAACGAAAATCGGTTTTATTAAGTCTCTTCAAATACAGCAACGTGGCTTGCAATGCCATTACGAAAACAAGCTTATTCAAATATATAGAAAATTTCGTCAAAAAACTGAAAAGGAGGCGGTTCTAACGAGTACCCACAATCTACGTTTTTTGTTGTTGTTTTTTTTCAGCAGATATCCCTACGAGGGACCATATACACCAATATCAGTGCAATAACCCTTTTATTATATAGCTATAAATATTGTTCTCTCATTTTGCTTCTTATTCTGTATTTTTGTTTAATTTGACGCTGCAAATAGCGTATTCTATAACAAACTGATATCAGAAAGTGATATCATTTTTGCACTAGTGCAATATCAACATGATATAATTTTTGCACTGTTGCCGTTTTGCAGCGAATCTAGTTGTAAAAACTAATTATTTGAGCAAAAAGCAGTTTGTTGCTTCACTTCCCAGCTAGCGTTCTACGTAAATCTACATCGGGCCGTCATCGGCCCGTCAGCTACCCTGACGGGCCGATGACGGCCCGATATAGATTTACGTAGAATGCTGACTGGGTTGCTACTTTTTAACGTTAAGAGTAATTCATAAGATGTTTCGGTCATATGTTACGACGTCAAGTAAAATGACGTCATCAATTGCATGCTGGTATTGAGAAATATCGGCATCATTGTTCCTTGGATTTTATCGTTTATTTCTAATTATTTTTAAAAATAATTGTTGTCCCCATATAATAAAACGATATATTTGTAGCAATCTTTTATTTCCAGGAACAGCCAAAGATGGGGAGAAATTCTGTTTACCTTCAACTGGCTTGTTTTCTGCTTGCCACTACGTATATATCAAGTAACAGGATTTACAAGACAAATATGAGACCATATAATGAACTCTTTGGGTCATTTCAGCTTCGTAGCACCATGGCTCAGGATTCAGACATACAAGAGAGATCTTCAGGTAAAAAAGCCGTCGATACGATGAACCCTTGTGTGTTACACGTGAATCAGACCAGTTTAGATTACTTTACACGCATGGCACGAAGGAACGACTTAAGCTTTGCCTATTTAAGACTGAAGGTGGAGACAGGTTTATATCTTTATAAATCAAAACATACCGTTGACGAAGACCTTTGGATCTGGACGTATTATGGCAACCTTGGGGGTTATGAATTTCTCAGCTGGCCAATGGACTTCGGGATTTGGTCGTTGGGTATCTTGAGTATTTACGTTGGCGGTCCTTACGATATTGCGTTGTATAATTCTAGCGGCAACTGTTCCTACCTGAAAGTAGGAGACATAGTGACTGACAGGACAATAGGTAGAGCTTTAACAAATCTCACGGAGTCACTTATCCATACTGGTGGTAGTAAAGATGCAGAAAGATACGAATTAAGCTTTTTGTGCTATAAGAGGAGAAAATATATTCAGCCAACTGTTCTATACTATTTGTGTCAAAACATGTTTTGTCCGTTTCAGGCCCTTGAGAATTCTTGTCATTTTTATGACTCTCATAAATTATCCAACCATCAATACATGTTCAGCTATCATAATTTATTGTGGATCGGTCCAACAATTATAGCAGTAATTATTTTTTTCTTCAGTCCACTATTCATTCTCGGTTTGGCAATGAAATGTAAAGAATATCTCATGCAATATAAGAACGAATCCGGAGACGGGCGGGACAAGTATGTGTTTCTAGACGGGTCATATCACATCACAGTGGCTAAAATGCTGTTAGGTCCACTACTAGTAGTATTTTCAAATAATCACTGTGCCTGTTTGCGAATGATCCGTTGTCTTTTGCCATTCATGAGTCTGTCTGTTATTGGTTTGCAAATTTTCTTAGATAATCAATATCAATACGAACTGGTTATCAAAAGCATTGAAAACAATGTGCACATGGGTTTCAGATCCATGCTCGCAGGTTTCTCACAAAGCTCAGAAAAATTTTTGCCAGTATTAGGTGGGCCATTTATTGTGTGTGGATTTTATTTATTGATCGCTTGTCTTATTCTTGTTGTTCCGAGGTCTGTTTCAGCCACTTTGGAAAATGGCATTAATGCTACAGACTTTTTGATAGACATTTCGCCTCTGTCACTGAACATGACTCTGCTGGAACGATACGGCTCAGTGATTATAGTCAAGAAACGTGGGTTCTCGAAGGTGTACAATGTGCTTATTGCCAGATTCAATATTTGTATTAATGTAAAATTCTGGAAATTTGTAGTTCTTTTCCAGCATAAGAGATGGAGAGAATTCAACACAAACAAACTACGTTCATTCCTTTTGCCTTTCTTCATTGTTTTATGCCTTTTTGAAGTGCTTCTATGTGTTGTATTCTATGGGATCCCTATAGTTGCATTTGGTATAATCATATTTCGTGCTTACCATGCACTTCTTCGACGACACCTGGGTTACCGATTTTCTAAAGTATGCGTGTATCTGTCCGATGTCATTCTTCTGATCAGTCTCGTGCTGTTCTGTTTCATTTTCTGTTCCGTTTTTCTCGATGCATGCCGTTTTATTTCCCGCGTGTGTAT
The DNA here is from genome assembly GCA_964016985.1 of Anodontia alba. Classification (NCBI taxonomy): domain Eukaryota; kingdom Metazoa; phylum Mollusca; class Bivalvia; order Lucinida; family Lucinidae; genus Anodontia; species Anodontia alba. The sequence goes on along the minus strand of OZ024837.1, from coordinate 28,191,713 downwards.
ATTTACATTCACTGGGATGGTTGTGTACCCTACTGCTGCTTATGGTTATTTCATATTCTTCGCTACCGTCATTTACTATCTTTGGGAATACTTCAATAATTTTGCTATGCATTACAATAACATTCTCCAGCTAACAATAAGCGCCTGTGAGTCGATCCAAAAAGCTAGACCTACAGAAGGTCTGGTAAAGAAATTATCGAACTGTAAAGGAATAAAATCGCGTCTTTTCTTTGATGTTATTGATTTGTACTCACCGATTCGCAAAAAGATTCTAGTGTCATTTGTGTTGTTTCTGAGTACAGTTTATATCTTAGAAATGGCTGTGCACTTGATAACACAAAGGCATGAGTTTCATGAACTCCATACCATAATGCACGTTGGAACAACACTATTTGTGTGTGCTTTTCCTAAAATAATTCAATCTATGTGCCGGTTCGCAAACGCTAAACAGAAAAGGAAGAGAGAAAAGAAGGAGCTAAAGATGATTATCAAGCGTTGCCTTAGTTACTCCTCGGACAATGAAACATCTGAATCAGACTTGGTAGATCTGTTGAGAACATAAATAGGCCATCACGAAAACATACCTATATAATTTTGACCACCTTAAACCCCACTTTTATATAGTAAAACTTCGGTTTACAGTGGTATACATTATTTTACTTATTTCTGCTCAAAAACAGGCGGGTCTTAAGAAGTACCCACAATCTATGTTTAGAGTAGAAATATGAAAATTATTAGAATTTTTTATCTGATTTTTTTTCAGTTTTTGGAGGTGAAATTTTCTATATATTCAAATAGGCGTGTTTTCGTAATGGAAAAGGGAGAGCTAAAAGGAGGAGCTAAAGATGATTTTCAAGCGTTGCCTTTTTTACTCATCGGACAGCGAAACATCTGAATCACACTAACGTTTGATAGATTTGTTGAAAACATTAATAGATGGTGACGGTTTGCCCAGTAAGCATTCTTTATAAATTTATAACGGGCCGTTATCGGCCCGTCAGGGTAGCTGACGGGCCGATAACGGCCCGCTATAGATTTATAAAGAATGCTAGCTGGGTGGTGATTGCGTACCTTTCAACAATATTTAAGCCATATCGAGACGATGGAATGATGATAATGAAAGGCTCTGTGCAATGAAGTGCCGTACAATCAAGAGACATGGATACCTAGCGGTTAAATTACATTTGTTCAGCGTCGCCTGACGTTGCATCGACGTTGAGGCGACGTTTTATAAAGTTATATGCCCGCTGGGTAGGACTTGTATAAGAGCAAGAGTGACGCTAATTATTAGTAACTAATAATTTCTTGCTACTCTCAGTAAAAGATAATGATGATGCATTAAATAGCATGCACAAAGTATCGATACGTTCGAAATGGTTGTATTTATTACATGTACAAACCGTGTATGCATGTCATGAAAAACAAGACAAAATGTACCGGCGCAAATTTTGTTCATGTTTACATAGAGATAAAGAACAAGAGTATACTAAAGTTTAATAAATTTTCAATGTAACAGGTAAAATGAACAACAATGTGATTCTTTAATGCTTGCTTTTATTAAGCTTTATGAAATTTCTTGATTGAAATGAAAATAAAAAAGATATTAATCTGCTTATAACACAGTTTGTTATAAGATTTTTTATATTTGCCGGGATCGTCACAAACCGACGCCCCGGCAAATATCCGATCAATCAATATTACATGTAGAAATTGTCATATATACAAAAATATTAGTTCGAAATATCTTCAAGGAAAAGGCGACATTGGCAACGAATGGAGTCTTGACAGAGTATACATTTTTATGCAAAAGTGATCAAAACTGGATGAAAAAAATGCTATTATCGAGGTCTGAACACTTTTATATTGCTTTAATTTTTTATTGATACTATGAGTTACAACATTTAATGTGAGTTTATGAAATTAAAAATATCATAATAAATTTGAACCAGCGCACGACAAGTCTACAGTAAGACATGTGCGACCGGCAAAGACTCAAATCAGCCTGCGCATCCGCGCAGTCTGATCAGAGTCTTCGCTGATCGCATGTGCTTTTTTACAGCCTCAAGGCTGTCCAAAGAGGGATGGACGAGAATCCTTGCCATACTGAGTGGCTGTACAAGCTGACCTAAGTCCTTGCTGGTCGCATAGATCTTATTGTAGGTTTTGTAGAACGCTGAATCAATATATTTTTATGAAAAATTGGCATAAATAAAAGATGTAACAATATTTCTTATATTTCTGTATATAAATTCTTCACTAGATATATATATATTTATTTTGCATAAAGACCCATCCTTTTATGCCAGCCAGTAGATTCTCATTAGTAATTTGAAATATTTTACATTTGTTAACGCCCTGACAATAGGCCCCTTTAACTTCAATAATTAAAGTTTCTAATTTTTTACACGATTCGATTTCCACTAGCTTTGCCTCAATTTTGTTATGTTTTTCTCTTAAAGGGGAAGTGGTGCGCTCCCCTTGTAAGCATTTTTTTCATTTTAGAGTAAACACCTTTCCGGTTGCCTGAGTAGGATTATGAAATATTGAAATATTATGTACATTACTGTTATTAAACCCTTTCAATTTCGCGGACTTGCATAGATGCCTAAGCAAACTGTGTGGATCCAGATGAGACAGCTCCTAACGAGCCGTCTCATCTGGATCTACACTGTTTGCCATTCTGTTTTTTGTTTCAGTTGAAACTCCCATTTTAAACAATGGACCAGTCCAAATTCAAAGACTTCAGGAACTCAGGGGTAAATGGGTTAATCAAAATTGTGAACTTTTAGACTACCCTCTGTGGAAACTAATGAACTGGCCTTCTTTTGAAATGCAGTCGACTCTCGTTATCTCGAAGTCCAAGGGACTGTCTGAAATACTTCGAGATATCCGTAAGTCGACATATCCGATTTGCAAAATTAAGGAAAAAAAATAAAATCAAACAACCGCATATAACGAATTACAATGTAATTTGACTACTGAAATTGTAGATATATTGAAAATATTGTGGAAAAAGAAATATTTTGTTACCTGTTGTTAGATTTCCATGTTAAAACAGGGACCAGATTTTCACTTCGAGATAAGCGGGTATTCGAGATAAGCGAAGTCGAGATAATGAGAGTCGACTGTAGTAAGATTCAGTCAAGAAAGACACGTGTATACTGTGAGATTATGTATTTACGATTGTCAACATGTGTACGATATCCTCACGGCTGCGTATTGGCTATAAACCCAGTCAGCATTCTACGTAAATCTATATCGGGCCGTCATCGGCCCGTCAGGGTAGCTGACGGGCCGATGACGGCCCGATGTAGATTTACGTAGAATGCTAGCTGGGATGCTAACAGTTAAGTTTCTCGTCTTTCATGGAACTTTGTCATATTCTGATTTTCGTGTAATATGATGACCATTGCGGCCCCCGTAGCCTAGTGGATAAGAGAGCCGACTCTTAATCCATTAGGTTTCTCACTGCTAGGGTTCGAGCCTCGCTTGGGTCACATGTGGGAAAGCCAAGTTTTGCTTACGGATGGTCAGGTGGGTTTCCCCGGGTTCTCCGGTTTTTGTCCACCTGGCTCGATATAAGTGAAACATTTTTGAAAGGTACGTAAAACCTAAATGCAAAAAAAAAAAGGTAAATTTTGTGTCCTCTTTACGACCTCGAAAACATACGAGGGATGTTCGAAATGAATTGCTTATTTCTATCTGGAGACTTCAAATTTCAAGTTAGCCCAAAAGTACTCATTTCATGCCCTCGAAGTACTCCCCGTGGCTAGAAATGCAAAGTTTCAGCCAATGTATCCACTTCTTGAAGGCGTCACGGTACGCTGATTTGGGCACAGTAATAAGGTACTGATGAATGGCAGATCCAAGTGCCTGTCGGGACTGGTATTTCCGCCCAGCAAGGAATGCTTTCAATTTCGGAAACAAAAAGAAATCACATGGGGCAAGGTCTGGGGAATACGTGGGGTGAGGCAAAACAGTTACTTTTTCTTTCTTCAAAACCGCCGTAACTATTGCGGAGGTATGAGCTGGGGCATTGTCATGTAGAAGACGGACATGTTTAAAACCAGTGGCAGGGCGTCGTTTCTGATAATACTTTTTCAGTTTCTTCAGTACTACATCTTTGTAGTACTTTCCGGTGATGCTTTTGCCCTTTTTCACTGGCACTTTTATTGCGACTCCTTCATCAGAGAAGAAGATTGCATACAAAACCTTCTTTGTACTCAAAGAACGTTTGGCAATTATTGGGCGTTTGCTTTGTTTAGTGGCCCAGATTTTATTGCTAACCTTTCTGACGGGCTCAAAATAATGGACCCAGGTTTCATCACCTGTGACGACATTGGCAAACTGCTTTTTGTCATATTTTGGAAACATTTGAAACAGCTTTTTGCCACTTTAACCCGTTGCCTCTTTTGCTCGTCAGTCAACAGATGTGGCACCCATCTAGCAGAAATCTTTCTGACTTTCAAATGCTTCTTCAAAATAAGGTGAACCGTTGATAGTGATATGCCTACCTTTCGTGCAATATCACGAACTGTAAATCTGGCATCTCCTTCAATGATTTCCTTTATTTTGGAAACGATTTCTTTACGAGATGCAGATTTTGGCCTAGCTGATTTCGGTGCATTTTTGATGGACTCTACACCAGACTCAAATTTCTTTTTCCACCGCCGAACTGTGTCATAAGACACACAAGAAGGTCCAAAAGCAGTAGAAATTTCAGTCATCAGCTTCTTCAAAGAACAACCAAGTTTTGAGCGAGCTTTGATGTAAGCCCATATTTCATCTTTTTTGTCGACGATTCTACCAACCATTTTTACTGCAGTGGTCAATGACTGCGTGTATTCAAATGGTAAATTTTATGTCTTACACTTAGTCTAACATGTACATTTATATACCATTGTGTAGATATTGAATAGCCCTATACAGGTATGTATTGGTTTTTATCGTGCCCCACGTGGATATCGAACTAGAGGGCAATAAGCAATTCATTTCGAACATCCCTCGTATGATATTGCCCGCAATGTGACATCCCCAAAACGCCTCCCATTTCAGGTCACAAAGTGAAATGATCGACTTCTTCTTTGTAGCAATCCACACAGTCAAATAGTTCCCTACAGAATCTTTTACTGTCTGGAATTCCTCTCCTCTCAGAACCTCCTGTTGCCTAAAATAAACTGATTAATGCAGTCGTTTTCTTTACACTATATTTACTATCTACCATTACGAAAACAAATCTATTCAAATATACTGAATATTTTACCACCCAAAAATGAAAATGTTCAGATAAGAATTCTATTATTTCTCATATTTCTGCTCAAAACATAGATTGTTGGTACTCGTTAGAACCGCCTTGGCGACCACTTGAGTGGAAATTGGCGAGGCGGTTCTAACGAGTACCCACAATCTATGTTTTTTGAACAGAAATAAGAAAATATAATGCATACCCTGTAAACTATACAAAAGTGGGGTTTAAGGGGGTCAACATTATATATAGGCATGTTTTCGTGATGAACGTAATCTCTGTTTAAGATAGGACTGTTTTAGGGTACCAAAACTGTGTGACGTCAGTAGTAGTCTGATGTATTATATATCGTTTTGTGGTTATATGTTTCCTCTATGTCATATTCTGTATGATTTAAGTGTAAATAAAATTATCGGTATTACAGTTCCTCGGGGAGCTTTTTGTTTTGCATTCCTCTCAATTTCTCCATAAAAACGTATGTTGAGGGCATCCATTAGAAGCCGACGTGCTTCTATGAGTGCCTATAACATATGTTCGTATTGAAATATAGGAAACCGATACCCCAGAATTATCACTAGATAATCCTCATTAACAACTCCTCCTTTACATTTGTTTTATTTATCTATTATATTTTCATAAGTTGTACATTTTAGCGTAAATAAATGTCATCGCACAGATCCAAGCCGGTTCGTGGCCTAACAAGCCTTCATATTCAACCTACGCAATCCTTTACCGTTTACGGTAGGTGTATGTGCACTCCCATGTCATACTGTATAGTCCAGCCGAGAAATGTGCACCCCTATACATTTACGTATAGTCCAGTAGGGGCACATGCACTACGATTCTATACTGTACTATGCGGAAGGGGTATGTACACTATGGTCCAATACTGTAAAGTCCAGCAGGGATGTGTGCACCTCTAACTTACTGTATAGTCCAGTACTATCCCATACTGTACTATAGGACTGTATAGTAAGGTAGGGATATGTGCGCTCCCATACCATATTGTATGGTCCGGTAAGGGATATGTGTACTCCTATACCCTATTGTATAGCCCGATAAAGGGTACCTGCGGTCCCATACTATACTGTATAGTCCGGTAGGGATACATACACTGCAATACTTTATATTGTTTAGTCTGGTAGGGATATGTTCACAACCATACCATACTATCCGGCAAGGTATGTACACTCACTCACCGCATTGTATAGTACGGCAGTGGTATGTACACTCCCATACTATACTGTATAGTCAGGCAATGGTATATATACTCCCGTACCATACTGTGTAGTCCGACAGTCGCATGTGTACTCCCTTACCATATTGTATATATAGTCCGGCAGTTGTATGAACACTCAAATATCATACTGTATAATCTGGCAGTGGCATATACATTCTCTTACCACATTGTATAGTCCGGCAGTGGTATGTACACACCCTTACCGTATTGTATAATCCGGCAGTGGTATGTACATTCCCTTACCTTACTGTATACTCCGGCAGTGGTATGTATAATCCCTTACCATATTGTATAGTCTGGCAGTAGTGTGTGCACTCCCATACCATACTGTATAGTCAAGCAAGGTATGTACACTCCCGTACCTGACTGTATAGTCCGGCAAGGTTTGTGCGTCTCCTTATCATATTGTTCGGCAGTCGTATGTACACTACCTTACCATATTGTATAGTCCGGCAGTGGTATGTACACGCCTTTACCATATTGTATAGTCTGGCAGCTGTATGTACATTCACTTACCATATTGTATAATCTGGCAGTGATATGTACACTCCATCACCATATTGCATAGTCCGGCAGTGGTATGTACACTCCCTCACCATATTGTTTAGTCTGACAGCTTTATGAACATCCCCTTACCATATTGTACAGTCCGGCAATGGTATGTAAATTCCCTTGCCATATTGTATAGCACGGCAGTGGTATGTACATTCCCTTGCTATATTTTATAGTTCGACAGTGTATGTACATTCCTTTACCATACTGTATAGTCCAGCAGTGGTATGTGCACTCCCTAACCATACTGTATAGTTCGGCAGTGGTTTGTATACTCCCTTATCATACTGTATAGTACGGCCGTGGTATGTACACTCACTGTATTGTCCGGTTGTGGTATAAACACTCCCTTACTATATATTGTACAGTCCCGCAGTGGTTCGTAACTCCCTTGCCATAGTTAACCATAATGAATAGTCCGGTAGTACTATCCCAGTCAGCATTCTACGTAAATCTATATCGGTCCGTCATCGGCCCGTCAGGGTAGCTGACGGGCCGATGACGGCCCGATGTAGATTTTCGTAGAATGCTAGCTGGGATGTTCACTCCCTTATCATACTGTATAGTCCGACAGTGGTATGTGCACTCGCTTACCATATTGTATAGTCCAGCTTTAGTATCTACACCGTCTTACCAAATTGTACAGTCCGGCTAGTGATATATTTGTTTGTGTTGAAGTTTAATGGCCCAGTCAACCCAATGGGGTCATGTCGAGTACGGTCAGTTTACCTAACCACACGTTTACTGGGAATGCTTAGTCCTCTAAGCGGTTAACCAGTATTGTGCACATTCTTTCGCCAGAAACTGACAACTGCACTTCTTGAATCAGCGGAAGGGAGACGGCTAGTTATATATACTCCCTAACCATATTGTATAGTCTGGCAAGATACGCTCCCTTACAATATAATATAGTCTGGCGTGGTGTGAGCACTCCCTAACCATATTTTGTAGTACATCAGTGGTATGTACCCTACCTTACCATATTGTATAGTCCGGCAGTGGTATTTGTTTGTGTTGAGGTTTTACGGCCCAGTCAACCCAATGTGGTCATGTCGAGCGCGGTCAGTTTACCAAACCACACGTTTACTGGGCAGGCTTAGTCCTCTAAGCAGTTAACCAGTATTGTGCACATTCTTCCGCCAGAAACTGACAACTGCCCTTCTTGAATCAGCGGAAGGGAGAGAATGACCGTAGAAAATATTTCATGATCAATCTCCACGAAATAATGTTGCCGACCTCCTGGTCTCTAGTCGGACGGCGCATCCAACAGAGCCACCGAGGCCTCCGGCAGTGGTAAGTACACTCCCTTGCCATATTGTACAGTCCAGCAAGATATATACACTCCCTTAACTTATTGTATAGTTCGGCAGTGGTGTGTACACTCCCTTACCATATTATATTGTACAGCAAGGTATGTACATCCATTTACCATATTGTTGAATCCGGCAGTGGTAGGTACACCCCCTTACCATATTATAAAGTCCGGCAGTGGTATGAACACCCTCTTACCATACTGTAGAGTCCGGCAGTTGTATGTTCTCTCCCTAATCATATTTAGAATCCGGAAGGAGTATGACAATTCCATTACTTTACTGTATAGTAGTATAAGGGTATTGCAAGGCAATATAGTACGCATACTACTTTACCATAATGTATTGCCCAGCGGGTATTCGTGCATTCTGTATAATTTGGAATCATATCACAATGGCTAACCATGTCACCGATTGGCAGGGGGCAAAAGAAGTTGACAGGGAGAATTATCAAACACTCATACAAGTCAAAGAAGCTATCAAGATCAGTCATCCACACGTCATGAAGTGGGACCAGGGGCCATAAAACCTAAACGACATCTGCGGGCCTTTGTTTACCACTATGAACCAGTCCACTGTCCTTTCAACATCTTTCGGAAAATCTTTTTTTTTTTTTTTTTTTTTTTTGCCTGCCGCTATGCACAAAACATGTAAATTTGCGAAGTTTTGTTATGATTTAATGTATTCTGCTGAACCTATTCGATGACTTATTTTTAATTATTTATTTATGTTTTGTTTTTATTTTATTTTACTTTTTGGGCGCTTATTAATAATATTATTAAAGGGGAAATATCTTAAGCTTGATTGTAATGATATAACGTTTTGTATTTTATTGTCCTTTGTGATCATTGATCTTATTCCTGGATTAATTAAAAATTATATGAGGTCACTAATGAGGCCTAATTGGTCGAAACTAATTACATGTAGCTTGGTCCAGAAAATTTGACACTTTAGCAGTTTCAAGTTTTGTGGGTGTACTCATTGCTTGTTACTGCCAATGTCAGTTCGTTTTAGAATCCAATTACCTTCACTACAGCAGGCGTTAGCGCCATGTGACGATCGTTAAACCTCTTCCCTATTTCACTATATTCATTACGAAAAAATGCCTATTCAAATACACTGAAAATTTTGCCACCAAAAAAAAGAAAATTTTTAGATAAAAAATTCTGATATAATAAATATTTATGCTCAAAACATAGATGGTGGGTACTCGTTAGAACCGCCTCGACGAGGCGGTTCTAACAAGTACCCACAATCTATGTTTTGAGCAGAAATAAGAAAAATAATGTATACCCCTGCAAACCCCAGTTTTACTATATAAAAGTGGGGTTTAAGGGGGTCAAAATTATATAGGCATGTTTTCGTGATGTCAGTTTTTTCTGATCCTTTGCTGTCATTTTATCAAATCCGGGATTTTGAAAATTTATATTAGAGTCACTGATGAGCCCTTATTGGCCGAAACTAGCTTGGTTGAGCCGGAAAAACTTGACACCTCAACTATTTTCAATTTTGTGGGCATGTCCATTGCTGTCAAGGGCTATTTCTTTTAGAATCTACATATATCTTGTTTTACTTCCGACGCAAATGAAAATCGTTTTTTTTTTTTTTTTTTTTTTTTTTTTTTGTTTTTTTTTTTATGATCTTGTCTGACGAATTGTGAAGCTCTTACATTTTAACAACATATACATTTGATTTCGCTCAATAATATAGAGTGAAGTTTATATTTAAAGGGCACATACAGTGCACTTCTACTTGCTGGTCTGTTTTTGTTTTATATAGAAAGGGACTTCATATTGTCCAGGTTAATCAAGCTGATGTTATCGGTGTTATGTCATTGACTGCTCAAGAACTAAATTCCATTAAAATCCGACCATAGATTTGCTACTGACTGTTATAAGGTGGTGGGGATTTAGTTGTTTTTAGTGAGGCCTTGTGGATGCTTGCTGCATTTTTGTTCATGGTTTGTTTTCATTATTGCATAAAAAGCAGTGTCGCACGCTATTAACAGCCGTGCATTAACCGGCGAAAAGCCGTGTATTAACAAGGTAATTCACGCGCTATTAATGCACGGCTACGCAACTTTCAGTATGATCGTACCGGGGCCACAGATTTGCTGCCATTACGAGATGTGTACTCCCCGGCCCTAGTACGAGCATGGTCCGTGGAAATTGCGTTCGCGAGACATCGGTGAAAAGGCGAACCAAAACAGTGAAAGAAATAACGTAAAATGTAGCAAATGTTTTCAGTTTTTATACAATAATAGCGATCGTACATGGTTTTTCAATGCATTAACATTGGCCAGGTCATCGGCCTCGGTTTTCAACACATCCCACGGGACCTGGCGAATGTTAATGCATGAAAAACCATGTTCGATCCCTATATTGTTATATCTAGTGAACCTTGTCTAACCTTGTGATCATCTTGTTGGAGAAAAGAAAGATGGTTGCTTTGTTTTTCTTTGATCTTAGGCTTGTATACTGTCTGTCCATCACGAAAACATGCTTATATAATGCTGACCCCCTTAAACCCCACTTTATATAGTAAAACTGGCGTTTACAGGGGTATACATTAATTTTCTTATTTAAATATCAGAGTTTTTATCTGAAAATTTTCATTTTTTTGGTGGTAAAATTTTCAGTATATTTGAATAGGCGTGTTTTCGTAACTGCGTAGTTTGCCCTTACCCTTGGTGTTATGAGAGATAGAACTAGTTTTCCTTTTATCTCCCTTGCAAGATAAAGTGCAAGGCAGACCAAATACTAACTAGGTCCTTCTAATCGGAATACTCTGATTTTTTTTTTTTTTTTTTTTTTTTTTTTTTTTCATAGGTCCTCAGTTTAATTTAAATGATTTTTAACTCTAATTTTTTTCCATATTCATGTACATGTAAAAGAGTTTTAACATTATATATTTCATTGCACAAAAAATGTTGTTTTATATATATATATATATAGCTTTATTGTCATATAACCATAATTAAATTAGATTTCTCCAAGCAATGAATCTATTCTTAATGGAGATGCTAATGATTGTAATTGAGGCTATTCCTAAACACCTTGTGTACTACTATTTTAGATAATCTGTTAAAAACTGATAAATACAGTCGACTCTCGTTATCTCGAATTCCAAGGGACTCTCTGAAATACTTCGAGACATCCATACCTCGACATATAAGATTTGCAGAATTGAGGAAAAAATAATTCGAATAACCACATTTGACAAATAATTTATGCTTTTTGGACTCTTGAAGTTAGAGATATATTGAAAATATTGTGGAAACAGGAGAAATTGCTCCTTAGAAGCAATTTCTCCTCTTTTCCACGATATTTTTACCTGTTGTTAGATTTTCATGTTAAGGCAGGGACCAGATTTTCGCTTCGAGATAAGCGAGGTCGAGATAACGAGAGTCAACTGTACTTTACCAAACAAACGAAAGGTCAGATAAAAGGAAATGTAAAAGGGGAAATGATACGTCTACAGATGCAATAACTTTGTCAAAATTAAGGCAGGGACCAGATTTTCACTTCGAGATAAGCGAGGTCGAGATAACGAGAGTCAACTGTACTTTACCAAACAAACGAAAGGTCAGATAAAAGGAAATGTAAAAGGGGAAATGATACGTCTACAGATGCAATAACTTTGTCAAAATTGATTGCCTCCCTTTGAAAAGGTGCCCCCTCTGAAGGCAAGCGATTTGCTGTACTCTTCGGTCAAATTCCATTCTTTTAGAATAAAAATCTAAAAAGTTGCCTTCAGAAACAAAGAACACATCACAGATAGAAAATGGGAGTCTCGGTTTTATTGAGATTTTGTAGAAGAGGCGTTTAATGCTTCTTATCTCTTTGTAAAAGAGGTTTTATGTACCTCTTTTGCCAAAACATGTAAATCTACCAAGTGTATTCATTAAGCCTCTTTTCTGAATTTGCACTTTACTATAATATATGAATTTCAACATCAGAAAACAAACATGTGCGCCCAGCGAAGATTCAGATCAGCCTGCGCATTCGCGCATTCTGATCAGAATCTTCACTGGGTGCATTTTGGATAGCCAAATATGAACAGTTTCTTCATGCACATTACGTATACACGCCTATTCAAATATATAGAAAATTTCACCCCTAAAAACTGAAAATTTTCAGATAAAAAAATCTGATATTTTTCGTATTTCTGCTCAAAACATAGATTGTGGGTACTCGTTAGAACCGCCTCGGCGAGGCGGTTCTAACGAGTACCAACAATCTATGTTTTAAGCAAAAATAAGAATAATAATGTATACCCCTGTAAACCCCAGTTTTACTATATAAAAGTGGGGTTTAAGGGGGTCAATATTATATAGGCATGTTTTCGTGATGAGGCAACAAAGACATTGATCAGACTGGGCGAACTGATTTATCTTATCTTTCCCAGCTGACACATGACGGTTATACAATGGCGACGTTGCATCGACATTGTATAAACGCCATGTGTCAGCTGGGATCCTGCTGACCGTTCCAAGGCGGTTCCTCTGTTGCAGTTCATCAGTGTTTGTACGTCGCATCACGAAAATTTGCCTATATAATTCTGACCCCCTTAAACCCCACTTTTATATAGTAAAACTGGGGTTTACAGGGGTATAGATTATTTTCTTATTTTTGCTCGAAACATAGATTGTGGGTACTCGTTAGAATCGCCTCGCCGAGGCGGTTCTAACGAGTACCCACAATCTATGTTTTGAGCAGAAGTATGAAAAAATATCAGAATTTTCGTCTGAATTTTTTTAATTTTTTGGTGCTAAATTCTCAGTATATTTGAATAGGCATGTTTTCGTAATGAATGGTTTTATATGTGGCGGTTGTTTTGTCATTATTTGTTCCTCGTCTCTCTTTCTCTCTTTCTTCTAGTGCCCAGTGAAGGCTGTGCTTCGTGATTGAAGCATTTCCTTGATATCTTTTCTTCTTATATTTTCGTTAGGCGCACATATCAGAAGTTACGTCTTCTCATGGTGCGCTTCATACAAGAGAGTACGTCCGGCTAAACTCTTTCGCTACTACGCTTTCAAATCTTTCAGAGTCATTTTTTGCTTGGCATTTTACACAGAATGAGTAAATTTGCAAATTTCAGTCATTATTTATTACAAAGTAATAACTTTATCCTCATTTTTCTTTTTACACCACGAAAACATGCCTATATAATATTGACCCTCTTAAACCCCACCTTTATATAGTAAAGCTGGGGTTTACAGAGGTATACATTATTTTTCTTATTTCTGCTCAAAAGCATAGATTAGGCGGTTCTAACAAGTACCCTCAATGTGTTTCGAGCAGAAATATGAAAAATATCAAAATTTTTATCTGAAAATTTTCATTTTTTGGTGGTAAAATTTTCAGTATATTTGAATAGGAATAATTTCGTAATGACTTTCCTTAAAGTGCTATTGGTAAGACCGAGTCTCGAACCCACGCCGGCTGCGGCCACAGCGATTCACAGCCATTCAGGGGAAAACCGTTATAACCATTGAGCGATTCACAACCATTCAGGGACAAACCATTATAACCACTGATTTGTTTGTGTTGAGGTTTTACGGCCCAGTCAACCCAATGGGGTCATGTCGAGCGCGGTCATTTTACCTCATTACGAAAACACGCCTATTCAAATATACAGAAAATTTTACCACCAAGAAATGAAAATTTTCAGATAAAAAATTTTGATATTTTTCATATATCTGCTCAAAAAATAGATTGTGGGTACACGTTAGAACCGCCTCGACGAGGCGGTTCTAACGAGTACCCACAATCTATGTTTCTGGGCAGAAATAAGAAAAATAATGTATACCCCTGTAAACCCCAGTTTTACTATATAAAAGTGGGGTATAAGGGGGTCAATCTTATATAGGCATGTTTTCGTGATGTAACCACACGTTTACTGGGCAGGCTTAGTCCTCTAAGGGGTTAACCAGTATTGTGCACATTCTTTCGCCAGAAACTGACAACTGCCCTTCTTAAATCAGCGGAAGGGAGAGAATGACCGTAGATAATATTTCATGATCAATCTCCACGAAAGAATGTTGCCGACTTCGGCGGGGGTTGAACACGCGACCTCCTGGTCTTCAGTCGGACGGCGCATCCAACTGAGCCACCGAGGCCGGCTTATAACCACTGATCCACTACGCTTACTCATAAAATAATGGAGACATTTTGCAAGAAATGTCAAATCCTGTTTTCTGGCAAATATAAGAAAAAATATTTCAAACTGTCTTCTGCTGAAAATTTTACCCAGAGTGCTAACCGTTAATATGACATGTTTGGCTCTAACACAAGGTGAGACAAGGAAGAAAAAAAACGTTGTAACGAACATGACATTTAACCTATACTTATTGTAAGCCATGTTATCTTTTATTATTTTGTACAGGTGAGGGACCATACATTGTACTATACTGATAAAACGCCTTTTTCGCTTCGCATGCTAAGTAATGATTATACATCACGAAAACATACCTATATAATTTTGACCCCCTTAAACCCCACTTTTATATAGTAAAACTGGGGTTTACAGGGGTATACATTATTTTTCCTTTCTTTGCTCAACAACATAGCTTGTGGGTACTCGTTAGAACCGCCTCCCCGAGGCGGTTCTAAAGAGTACCCACAATCTATGTTTTGAGCAGAAATACGAAAAATATCAGATTTTTTATCTGAAAACTTTCAGTTTTTGGTGGTTTCGTAATGAAGCAGGCGACATTTGGAAATAATTTTCTTATCTTTCCCAGAAATTTGGCTTTGATATTTCATGCTGAGGAGACAACATCACGAAAACACGCCTATATAATTTTGACCCCCGTAACCCTCACTTTTATATAGTAAAACTGGGGTTTACAGGGGTATACATTATTTTTCCTTTCTTTGCTCAACAACACAGATTGTGGGTACTCGTTAGAACCGCCTCCCCGAGGCGGTTCTAAAGAGTACCCACAATCTATGTTTTGAGCAGAAATATGAAAAATATCAGAATATTTTATCTGAAAATTTTCCTTTTTTTGGCTGTAAAATGTTCAATATATATATTTGAATAGGCGCGTTTTCGTAATGATTTGCATGAAATGCCCAATCCTATTTTCTGGAATAAAGTAGAAAAAAACCTTTTTTGTCGTCTGCTGAATTTGCCCATAGAGAAGTATAAGTTATATAAGTGTCAGAGAACATGTGTTTATTATCTGTTTATCTAAAATACCTTTTTGTTCTTCTGTTTATGTTTTCAAAGCTTTGATTTAGAATATGCAGAACCGTTTAAAACTTCCTTTTTGTGACAAAAGACTAGTCTAAACTTGGGTCAGATCTATGTAAGACAAGCAAATACCACTACTCTATTTTTTCGAATGCGTTAAAAAAGTAACATACCGTATTCGACCTAATTACCGCACTGTGCTCTTAGGTTTTTCAAACTTTACTGTGAACACTCATTCGTGTTAAAATATGTACCTGCTAAGGGTACACTATATATAAAAAAAAAAAAAAAAAAAAGATCAGAAAAGGACTTATTTGATATTGATTATGCAATTTTTCTGATTTTCTTTATAAACGCATATGTTGTGGGTACTCATTTGAATTGCATCGACAAGTCGATGCAATTCAAATGAGTACCCACAACATATGTCTTTATAAAGAAGTAGACAAAAAAGTACACTGCCTGTAATCTTAAGACTACGAAATCGCTTGACTGTGCGCTTATAGGAGTATGTGCGGTAATTAGGTCGAATACGGTATTCAAAGAAAGGAAGAAAAACACTCGACCCTAAAACGAGTTTCATTGAACAGTGTTACACTAGATTTCTCTCAATGACACATCGGACAGAGTTCAGATTTTCGTATGTGCACTCATAATATATAAGGAGTTCTTCTGGGCCCAGTTGTTCAAAGCGTCGTTAGCTTAATGAGCTCGTTAAGAGTCATTTCGTTAACTATTTTAGCGGATTCAATATACAATATTCTGATATTTTTTGCTGAAAAAATGTGAGTAGCTTTTGCACTGCAAAAGCTACTCACATTTTTTCAGCAAAACATTTCAGCATATTTGCGTATCACTTGATGTAAATTTTAACAAATCGTTAACTAACGACATCGTTAGCTTTGAACAACTGGGCCCTGATCTTCAAATTTGGAAATATTTATAATTTAAACAGAGAACTCTCTCTCTCTCTCTCTCTCTCTCTCTCTCTCTCTCTCTCTCTCTCTCTCTCTCTCTCTCTCTCTCTCTCTCTCTCTCTCTCTCTCTCTGATTAGACGTGTATTAGTCTACAAGTTCGGAAATTCATACTCCCTTTATATGCTCCAGTGGATTTTTCAAACCTTCTTTTTTCGCACCAGGTGTGTAAAAAATTGTAAAGCGACTTTTCACCCTTCTGCTTTTAGTATCTACTTTCTCTATGATGATTGTTGGTTTGTCTTTCTTTAACTTAGGTGCAACCATAATCACTCTATCACCTACATCTCCAACTTTGGCAGTCCCCTGCAAAACATCACGAAAACATGCCTATATAATTTTTTAGTTTTACTATATAAAAGTGAGGTTAAAGGGGGTCAAAATTATATAGGCGTGTTTAAGTGATGAGTAAACCCGCAAATAAAACGACTCGAAGTCTAAGGGGGTCAAAATTATATAGGCATGTTTTCGTGATGAATAAAATCCCGCAATTAACCCTTGCCCTGCTGAACCCGGATATACCCTGCTTTTTCAAACAGTGTAGATCCAGATAAGTTGGCTTCTAAAAAGCCAACTGATCCGAATATACATTGTTTGTCATTCAGTATGTAAATTTACATTAACAATCTTGATCAAGTAATCTGATTGGCTGAAATTTTGAAAAGGGTGTGGTATCTTAATTTATTCAGCAGGAAAAGGGTAAAACTACTCGAAGTTAGATCACTCTACTATTTAAGACCAGCATTTGTCAGTCCCAATTTTTTTTTTTTTTTTTTTTTTTTTTTTAATTTCTTTCTTATTACGGTAAATGTCCTAAAATTTTGGTACATCGTTTCTGACAAAAAATAGTATATTCAAACATGTAGACCTAGATCAGATTGCTCCTTCAGGGGCAGTCTGATCAGGGTCTACACTGTTTGCCATTCCACTAAATATTTCCATAAAGCAAAATGTTGGCAAAAAAGTATGCAAAGTGTTAGAATTTTTACATTTACCATATCCTGTATTCAGTATTTCGACTACCCCACCAATAAGACTACTTTTTGACAGTCCCAAACGTGGTCTTAAAATGGCGAAATTTTAAAGAACATTTTAAAGGGTAGATTTCTCCGCCATTTTACCGGGGTGGTACTTTTATGAATTTCTGATGGTTCTCCTTTGGAAAAGTATTCTACTCCAAAAAGAAAAAAAAATGCTCAACTTGGGGTAAAATCCTTCCTTTTAGAGAACATCCTTTTCAAAAAGGAGGTAAACAATTTCGTAACATTGTCTGCCATGAAATTGTATCTTCTTAACACATTTATGCCGAGTGAACTGTTCTACCATAACTCTTTTGACTGATCCATTCCAAATAGAAGGGGTGTCTGGATAGTTTTTATTGTCATGCTTTTAAAAAAAATTCTGTATTTTAATTCAAAAAGTGTAGACCCTGATCAGACGCCGCAGGCGTTGTAGACCCTGATCAGACGCCGCGTTCTGCGGCGTCTGATCTGGGTCTACACTGTTTGTCAATGTCCCTTTTATGGGACGCTATGCATAAATGGGTTCAACCGACATATTTCCGGTAGCAAAGAAACGGTACATGTTAAACCCGTAGAATCATGATGAGCTTACACATTCGCGCAGTCTGGTGGGTTAGGTTTCACGTTGGTCGCCACAACAGACAGCAAAAATCATGCACCAATCTTCTGAATCAGACTGAGGAAGAAGGCGCCATTGAGTACGAAACCCGACTCGCCGTAGTGCAATTAAAGGATGAAGCAAAGATATCAACCATCATGAGTCAACAACCATGCATGCAGTCTGCCACATGTCTTTCCTATTGTAAGTTATATTTTTGTAATGAGTAACAATCTTTTTATTTGTCCCAAAAAACAGTAGTACCAGCATTCATTCTTTCGAATAAGTCGTCATAACAAGAGACCTTCCTGTAAAAGTGTTTTCGAGCCAACGTTATATTGGAAAATCAATTTAGACTGACGGCGAAAAAATCTATTACATGTTGCATGCAGTTTATGATACCGATGGCCTTGTTTCAGAAGTTTAGAAGTTAAAAAATTTTTTTGCGACTATCAAAGTCACTCTTGATCAGATGCTCTAGCGAAATGAATAAGCTGAGAAAAAAATCTATACGACAGCATGTAGCACTGTTGAACCGTATTTCTCACGGAACGGATTCCTCACGCCAGTGTGATAAATTCGACCGAATTTTTCACATTCGGACAAAGGTGAAGAATACGTTTTGCGGATTTAGAGTTTTTAACCCAAACGAGTTTGTCACACATTAGAATTTATATTGCTTGCACACCAGTAAATCAATTTTTAATGAATGGAAACATTTTCGGTGAAATATAGGTGTGAGAAATTCGGTCGGATTTTTCACATGTGATGTATTCTGCTGAATATGTGATGACTTTGACGAAATTGGTCAAATTGTTCACATCTGTGAAGTATTCGATCATATTCCTCATGTTTGACATATTCAGTCGGAACTTTACATTTGATATTTTCGGCAAATGTAGGTGTGAGAAATTCGGTCGGATTATTCACATGTGATGTTTTCTGTCCAGTATGTCACAACTTGTAAGAATTCGATCGATTTTTCCACATCTGTGCAGTATATCATTGAATTTCTCACGTTTGATATAATCGGTCAAACATCTTACACGTGGCCTTATCGGCGAATATAGGTGTGAGAAATTCGGTCGGATTTTTCACATGTGATGTATTCTGCTGAATATGAGATAACTTTGTCGAATTTGGTCAAACTGTTCACATCTGTGAAGTATTCGATAGAATTCCTCATGTTTGAAATAATAAGTCGGATATTTTACATTTGATATTTTCGGCAAATATAGGTGTGAGAAATTTCGGTCGGATTTTTCACATGTGATGTATTCTGTCCAATATGTCACATCTTGTCTCAGTGAGGTGTCGGTTCGAACGAGTACCCATAATCAGTTTTAGAGCAGAAATAAGGAAATAATGAACACCCCAGCAAACCCCACTCATAAGGAAAACATATCTATTCAAGTACATTGCATTTTGCCGAAGAGGATTTTCAGAGGAAAAATTTTGATACCTTTCTTATTTCTCCTCAAATCATTACTTGTTGGTACACGTTCGAAACGCCTCAGTAACCGCCTCGCTGAGGCGGTTTGAACGAGTACCCACAATTTTTATAGCAGAAATAAGGAAATAATGAATAACCCTGCAACCCTCACTTTTTCCTATATAAAGTGGGGTTTGCCGGGGTATTCATTGCATAGGCTTGTTTTCTTAATGTATAATTCAGATCATTTGTGGCTTTTCACAATCACGATTATCAATTACCAAAATTAATCCATTGTTACAAACAATTCGCATAACAATATAAAGACTGATTTACAGATATCGATTTTTCGAAATAAAATACAGTCGACTCTCGTTATCTCGAATTCCAAGGGACTCTCTGAAATACTTCGAGATATCCGTGCTTCGACATATCAGATTTACAGAATTGAGGAAAAACTAATTCGATTAACCACATTTAACAAATATATGTGTAATTGGACTCTTGAAGTTAGATATATATTGAAAATATTGTGGAAAAGAGGAGAAATTGCTCCTTAGGAGCAATTTTTCCTCTTTTCCACAATATTTTTTACATGCTGTTAGATTTTCATGTTTAGGCAGGGACAAGATTTTCACTTCGAGATAAGCGGTTATTCGAGATAAGCGAGGCCAAGATAACGAGAGTCAACTGTATTCACAAATTGGGTATCAATATATGTAATTATTAATATCCATAATTAATTATAGATATCAATAAAACTCTTTACAGATATCCATAATTTATAGATATCTTTACAATTAGAATATTTGATATCAGTACCAACATTCTTATATCTATAATAAGATTTGTCGAAATCTGTATAGAATAAGGGATGATTGACATTATTGAACAAATCCATAGGTATCAAGAAACAGATATGACATTTCATTTATTTCATTTTATGATAACTAATAATATTCGAAGTTAAAAATAATAATACAATAAATAATAAATCTATCACTCGATTAAAAGATATGTATGATAAGAAAAATATATTACCTCAAAACTGTATTGAATGGTTAATCGTATGTTTTATATCATAAGCTGTGACAAATACGTTTGTGAGAAATCCGTGCATAAAAAAAAGGCACTTTTTTGAGGGTTCTTTTGAAAGGTGACAAATACGCTTGCGTGCTATATATAAAATTGATACCGAACGAGTTTGTCACAGATAGGTGAGGAATACGTTTGGCAGCTGTGAAAAATTCGGTCGAACTCTTCACGCCGCGTGACAAATCCGACCGAATTTTTCACACGTGTGAGGAATCCGTTCAGTGAGAAATACGGTTCATAGCACGAACGAAGTTGCCATCCAGAGAAGGACAAATAATACTATCAAAATCAAAGTCATCCTTCGGGTCCTATATTTTCGTGGAGATTAAACGTGTTTTCGGGCATATGCGGACAGCGAAGGTCCAATCAGCCTGCGCATTCGCGTAGTCTGATCGGAGCCTTTGCTGTCCGCAATAAGATTCAATGGACAGTATAGAATGTATCAATGGAGTGAAAATGCCAAGATGAGACTCTGCGCATGCACCGGATAAATCTGAACCTTCGCATTCTGCACATGCTCGGAGACACATTTTCCGCTTGGTGCGGATGCCTAGGCTGATCCGAGTCTTTGTTGGGTGCACATCTATTTTGTTGGTTTTGTCATGAGGAGGCTTAATCGTTGTGACATTACGAAAACATACCTATATAATTTTGACCCACTTAAACCCCACTTTTATATAGTAAAACTGGGGTTTATGGGGGTAAACATTATTTTTAGCTCACCTGAGCTCTGCTCAGGATGAGCTATTGTGATCACTTTTCGTCCGTCTTCCGTCCGTCCGTGCGTCCGTCCGTTAACATTTTCAAACGACTTCTCCTCTGAAACCGCTAAGCCAATTTTGCTCAAATTTCATATGGAGCCTCCTTAGGGTGGGGGAACGAAAAATTGCTAAAATTGCTAAAATGGTCGCGGTCTGTTGACCAAGATGGCCGCCAGGCCCATATATGGTAAAAACCTTTAAAAATCTTCTCCTCTAGAACCGAGAATGCCTTGGGGCTGAACCTTCGCAGGAATCATCGGGGACGGGAGGTCTACCAAAATTGGTAAAAGAATTGTCGTACGTTGACGTTTGACCTTTTTACGACAAGGTCAAGTTTGCTTCCCTATGCATTTGTATGGGAAAAACCTTTAAAAATCTTCTTCTCCAAAACCGAGCATGCCTTATGGCTGAATCTTTGCACATATCTTCGGGAACAGGAGAGCTACCAAAATTGCTAAAATAATGGTCGTATATTGACATTTGACCTTTTTACGATAAGGTCAATTTTGCTTCCTTATGCATATGTATGGGAAAAATGTTCAAAATTTCAAACAACTTCTCCTCTGGAGCGTCTGGGCCAATTTTGCTCAAATTTTATATGGAGCCTTCTTAGGGTGGGGGAACGAAAAATTGCTAAAATGGTCGCGGTCCGTTGACCAATATGGCCGCCATGCCCATATATGGTAAAAACCTTTATAAATCTTCTCCTCCAGAACTGAGAATGCCTTGGAGACGGGAATCATCGGAGACGGGAGGTCTACCAACATTGCTAAAAGAATTGTCGTACATTGACGTTTGACCTTTTTATGGCAAGGTCAAGTTTGCTTCCCTATGCATTTGTATGGGAAAAACCTTCAAAAATCTTCTTCTCCAAAACCGAGCATGCCTTTTGGCTGAATCTTTGCATATATCTTCAGGAACAGGAGAGCTACCAAAATTGCTAAAATAATGGTCATACATTGACATTTGACCTTTTTACGTTAAGGTCAATTTTGCTTCTGTATGCATTTGTATGGGAAAAATGTTCAGAATTTCAAACAACTTCTCCCCTGGAGCGTCTGGGCCAATTTTGCTCAAATTTCATATGAAACCTCCTTAGGTAGGGGGAACAAAAGATTGCTAAAATGGTCACGGTTCGTTGACCAAGATGGGCGCCATGCCCATATATAGTAAAAACCTTTATAAATCTTCTTTTCTAGAACAGAGGATGCTTTGGAGCTGAATGTTTGCATAAATGATCGGGGACAGGGGGTCTACCAAAGTTGCTAAAATAATGGTCATACATTGACAGTTGACCTTTTTACGGCAAGGTCAAGTTTGCTTCCTTATGCATTTGCATGGGAAAAACATTTAAAAATCTTATTCTCCAAAACCGAGGATGGCTTGTTGCTGAATCTTTGCATATATCATCTGGAACGGGCGGTCTACCAAAGTTGCTAAAATAATTGTCATACATTGACATTTAACCTTTTTACGGCGAGGTCAAGTTTGCTTCTGTTTGCATTTTGTATGGGCCCCATACATTTGTATGGAAAAATGTTGATCATTTCAAATGGCTTTTCCTCCTAAGCCTCCAGGCCAGTGTTGCTTAAATTGCATGCGGAGCCTCCTTGGGCAGGAGAATGAAAGATTGCTAAAATGGGTATGGTCCATTAATCAAAATGGCTGCCATTCCCATATAAGGTAAAAACCTTTAAAAATCTTCTTCTCTATAACCAAATAAGCCCTGGGTCCTAATCTTTGCACAAAGTACAGGGGACAGGAGATCTACCAAAATTGCTCAAATGATGGTTCTATGTTGACATTTGACCTTTTAGCCTCCAAGGTCAAATTTGCTTCACTATTTGTGTGGGCCATATACATTTATATTGAAAGTATCGAAGTGACTTGTAGATCAGCAGTAGTTAAAATTGTTCTGATTGGAAATCTAAGATGGCCGTCATCTGGTTTATATTTATAATATTTCCCTGCCACTGTGCTGTTTACATGTATAAAATCATGATTCTTCAGAAACCACTTAGCCAATTTCCACCAAATTTCACATTGATCCTTCTGTTGAAATGTGATCGATAGTTTATTCAAAAGATCATGCTCCATTGACTGTCAGGCCCACATATTCTTCTTCAAAACTAAGAACTGTTCAAATGATGATATTTTCATTAGTTGCGATGATAGGATTGGAAAAATGTTGCATAACATCTGCATGTCTGCAGTGGCTATGTCACTCAGGTGAGCGAATCGTGGCCCGTGGGCCTCTTTGTTTTTTTGTTTTTTTTATCTGAAATATTCCTGTTTTTGTTGTAAAATTTTCTGTATGTTTGAATAGGCGTGTTTTCGTTATGAAAAATAAGAGCACCGCATGCGGGTGCCAACGCTCGGCTGTAGTTTCTTTTAGAAATATATAGGATTTTCAACAGAAATTCTAAGTCGAAAAAGGGGCATACCTGTGCCAAAAATATTTTGTGGGTTACCTCCCTCTATTGGTATGAGTTCCCCTTTTCATAATGAACAACTATCCCGAGTTTCAAGTAAATATCTTCAGTAATGACAGAGATATTACAAAATGTCCAAGTTTTTGCACGACGACAACAAAAATTCTAAGTCGAAAAAAGGGCATACCTGTGCCAAAAATATTTTGTGTGTTACCTCCCTCTATTGGTATGAGTTCCCCTTTTCATAATAAACAACTAGTCCGAGTTTCAAGTAAATATCTTCAGTAATGACAGAGATGTTACAAAATGTCGAAGTTTTTGCACGACGACGACGCAGACGCAGACGACGCCAGAGCTATGACAATACCTCATCGTTTTCTTCGAAAACAGCCGAGCTAATAAGTTTTGCCAACATTCTTTTTGAGTTTTTATGTTAAAGTCAATATTCAATTCAGGTTCCGATAAACCTTCTTGTAGAGGTGTTTTCAAACCAAAATAACTAAAATATCACTATAACTATGGCATGTCCTCGCATCATCATCATCATCATCATCGTCGTCGTCGTCGTCGTCGTCGTCACCGTCGATATCATCATAATTATCATTATCATCATCATTATCGTCGTTTCTTTCAAGTCAATGTAGTAGATTGTATCATTAATATTATTGGTAGTAGTAGTGGTAATGGTAATGGCAACAATAATGATCGCAATGATTATTATTGTTGTGTTGTTATTATTACTGCTGTTAGTGGATTATTATTATTATTAGGAGTTGCAATAATGATGGTGATTGGGACGACGGCAGGCATTATTATTTTTATTATCATCATCATTACTATTATTATTAGTAGTAGTAGTATTATCATTATTATTATTGTGTACTTCATAAACATACATCATTATTATCTACCATTCACGTATTGTAAATATGCCTTTATTTCTATTTCAGGAGATGATTTATATAAGCTTTTAGCTTTTTATCAAATCCTGTACCATATAACATTATGCGATGTATATATGTGAACTTAAATGAATAAAATATTGTTTAAACCAACCAGCGTTTTATTTAGATAATTAACTCAGAATTACGGCCATATAACTTGATCTAAGCATAATGTTCATCTTCTTCAATGGCTGGCCACCTTGCTTTCTGTTTTCTTTCTAGTTGTATTATTGTACTGCTTGGAGCTAAGGTCTGCAGAAAGGATGATGATGATGATGATGATGATGATGATGAGTTCAGGTTTAATGACGCGTCGACCCAAGAGGGTCATTTGCGTCAAAATGATATACAGTCGACTCTCGTTATCTCGAAGTCCAAGGGACTCACTGAAATACTTCGAGATATCCGTACCTTGACATATCAGGGTTGAGAGAGTGAGGAAAACAATAAATTGAACAAATACATTTAACAAATGAATGTATAATTTGACTCCTGAATTTAGAAATATATATATAAAATAATGTGGAAAAGAGGAGAAATTGCTCCTTAGGAGCAATTTCTCCTCTTTTCCACATTATTTTGTTACCGTGTTAAAACAGGGACCAGATTTTCACTTCGAGATAAGCGGTAATTCGAAATTAGCGAGTTCGAGATAACGAGGTTCGACTGTACTTACTAGGTTTTTTTAATCAAAAGGCTATTATGATATGTAATATATGCATGAAAATGTAAAATTAGAATGAATTTCTGTAGAAGGGAACCAGATATTTTGACAAAATAAATGTATCTATCCATATACTAAGTATAATTTGGATTCTATATTGCTCTGCTATACTGCCAAAACTGCTATTTATCCACTGCGCTCAACCCATTTAGACTGAATAAACTCTCCCACGCTATATATAAAATTAATCCAATTTCAGTTTTAGGTTAGAGAAAGTGAGTAAACTATTTGCAGCGTCTGATTTGGGTCTGCACTGTTCGCTAATTACCCTTTTGGGGGTCTCCAGCATAGCTACAGATAAAAGGGGTATCCATAGACTATTTTCATATTTTTCGACGAAAACATATGTTGTGGGTACTCGTTAGAAGCGCCTTGCCGGTTCTCTTTTAATGAGTACCCCAACATATGTTTTCATCGGGAAATAAAGAAACATATCAGTACTTTTTTGTTTGGAAAAATAAACCTTTCTCCAGAACTAAAATAGGTTAACAAGACAAAGAAAAGTAACACTTACTCTTCCAGGTAAATGGTGAATCTTGATTGCTCTAGGTTTAACGGAATAAAAGTCTTCAAGAGCCTGGCCGTAATCCCCAGCCTTTTCAAATACATTCCGTTGAACTGCGTTGGCATTGTGTAACAGTACTCTGACAGCTTTCATGCCTATCCAAGCAGCTGTACATAAAACACATTAAGCCGATGAAAATATCTTTAGAAAAATGCGAACTGCGCACGCGCAGAGAAGGGTTTTGCTTTTACATGGTTGGTGCAGTACATTTCTGAAATTCTAAAAATATTAAAATGTTTTGTTTTTTTTTTGTGTGTTGAGGTTTTACGGCCCAGTCAACCCAATGGGGTCATGTCGAGCGCGGTCAGTTTACCTAACCACACGTTTACTGGGCAGGCTTAGTCCTCTAAGCGGTTAACCAGTATTGTGCACATTCTTTCGCCAGAAACTGACAACTGCCCTTCTTGAATCAGCGGAAGGGAGAGAATGACCGTAGAAAATATTTCATGATCAATCTCCACGAAAGAATGTTGCCGACCTCGGCGGGGGATGAACCCGCGACCTCCTGGTCTCTAGTCGGACGGCGCATCCAACTGAGCCACCGAGGCCGGCAATATTAAAATGTAGTGGCCCCGCTGGCTGATCTGTGTTTTTGCTGTATGAATACATCTCAAAGACATTTTTTTTTATGGCGCGGCCACCTACCCTCCTTTTAACATCCTAGCTTCATCTTAACCTCATTAAACCGCAGACGTTTGAAATAAGATTGAAAAGCAGGTGTTGGATAACGGCGTACTTATTTTTAACCCTTTCGGTCCTGCAGAATGTCTGTTCCCAATTTTGTAATAGCACCCACTTTTGCAACAATTGACATTTCCCATACCATAGATAGAAGAATCCAATTCACAAACATAGGGATGGAAGAGTTAAAGCAAGTGTCATGTAAACTTACTTTAATTCGTCTGCTGCGAGTATCTGTCACAACATGTGCTTTACGTTTGATGACTCGAAGTCCTGATTTATTTTTTCAACTGACTGATGGACACACGCACACACAGTTTCCACTATAGTCACTAAAGCCCACTCTGAGCAAAAATATAAGTGAAATCTCATCACGAAAACGTGCCTAAATAATTTTGACCCCCCCTTAAACCCCACTTTTATATAGTAAAACTGAGATTTAGTGGGGTATACACCACTTTTCTTATTTCTGCCCAAAACATAAATTGTGGTACTCGTTAGAACCGCCTCATCGAGGCGGTTCTAACGAGTACCCACAATCTATGTTTTACAGAAGAATTATGAAAAATATCAGAGTTTCTTATCAGAAAATTTTCAGTTTTTGGAGGTGACATTTTCTATATATTTGAATAGACGTGTTTTCGTAATGTACCCAGGAAATGCCACGATCACGAAGCACAGTCATCACGAAAACATGCCTATATAATTTTGACCCCCTTAAACCCCACTTTTATATAGTAAAACTGAGGTTTACAGAGGTATACATTATTTTTCTTATTTCTCCTCAAAAACATAGATTGTGGGTATTCGTTAGAACCGCCTCGCCGAGGCGGTTCTAACGAGTCAATCTATATATTGAGTAGAAATATGAAAAATATCAGAATGTTTCATCTGAAAATTTTCACTTTTTTTGGGGGTGGTAAAATTTTCAATATTTTTGAATAGGCGTGTTTTCGTAATGCATTTCGAGGCACAGGAAGACGGAGAGATGACGAAAAAACAATAAAAAAAAGAAGCGCCGCGTTTAAAACCACAGACGCAAAAACAAAGAAGAATATCAACAGATGAATTGACTTGGAAAAGACAGTAGGAAACCTAATGGGGGTTGTGTTAGGTGGAACTGCGGGGAGAGTTAAAGCTGCGAAACCTTACCCGTAATATTTGATGCAGCTCCAAATGACAAATACGTACATTACGAAAACACGCCTATTCAAATATATCGAGAATTTTACCACCAAAAAAAATGAAAACTTTCTGATGAAAAATTCTGGTAGTTTTCATATTTCTACTCAAAACATGTAATGTGGGTACTTGTTAGAATCGACTCGGCGAGGCGATTCAAACGAGTACCCACAATCTACGTTTTTGAGCAGAAATAAGAACATTAATGTATACCCCTGTAAACGCCAGTTTTACTGTATAAAAGTGGGGTTTAAGGGGGGTCAAACCTATATAGGCGTGTTTTCGTGATGTATATGTAGGTCAGCATAGCAGTCCTCTACCTCATCTGTGAAACTTCTTAGTGAAACACATATAATCAAAAGACTGTGATGAAACAAAGCAAAATGCTCAATGGCAAACCATTAAGAAAACAAGCCTATTCAAATATACTGAAAATTTTACCACAAAAAAATGCTGGAAACATACATTGTGGGTACTCGTTAGAACCGCCTCGCTGAGGTTTTACTATACAAAAGGGGGTTTAAGGGGATCGACCTCTACGAAAGAATGTTGCCAGACCCGGCGATGATCGAATCCACGACCTCCTGATCACCAGTCGGACGCGCATCCGTCTGAGCACCGACGCAAATGACCCTTATGGGTTGACGCGTCGTAAAGCCAGAACTCATCATTGGCCGCGCCATGCAAAAAACGTGTCTTCGGGTATATGCGAACAGCGAAGGCCCAGATCAGCCTGCGCATCCGCGCAGTCTGATCAGGGCCTTCCCTGTTCGCTAACAGAATCATTGGATCCTACAGAATGTATGAATGGGGAGCAAAGGCCCGGATGATACTTTGCGCATGAACAAGCTGTTAATACGACGTTGTACATGTATTAACGTCAATGACGTGCCCGCTGGGTCCACAGACAAAACCTTTAACTAAATGAATAGCCAAGCGACTAGCTATCTCAATATAGGGGCTCAAAAACGAGTTCGAATCTGCCACGGTAAACGAGCCATCGGTATTTGAGCCATTGAAGTTTTACCGTATCCTAATCTTCACCCTAGGTTTAAAAGCTACGTTTTAACATACTACGTAAGACCTCACTTTGATGTCATGATGATGTCATGATGATGATCATCATGATGGAATTGGTGTTTACGTCCCTTTCAACACTATTTAAGTCAGATCGAGACGATGGAATGGCGATAATGATGGGCTCTGTGCAATGAAGTGCTGTACAGTCGCCTCTTGCGTGGTTCGAACCTGGGGCCTCGGGATCTGAAGTCGGGAGTGCTAACCAGACGGTCACCCGGACGCTTCGTCTTTCCACATATTACAGCTTCAACCCTGTAGTTTATAGCTTGCCAAGATAAGATATACCTGCCAGTTCGTCTGTATTAAGGAGCAGGCACACGACAAGACCTATAATAAGACCTGACCTTGAGGTTACAAAACATTTTTCACGCTCATCTCAGCTGAGCATGAAATTTGTCCCGCTGATATCAAATTACTAACCACTGCAAATTCTTTCTTGCTAAACATAGCTGAGCATGAATATTTCTCTGCTAATAAATATGAAAATGCCAACTACTGTTGGCATTTTCATATTTATTAGCAGAGAAAATTGTTATGCAGTTGTTATGCTCAGCTGAGTTGGGCATGTGAAAAATTTTATAACCTCGGGGCTTGTGTATACATCAAAGACTTAGATCAGCCTGTACATCCAACCAAGTACGGCAAGGGTTCTCGTTTAGCCCGGATGCTGTAAGAGGCACTGTGATCGGCGAAGACTCCAATTAGACTGCGCGGAAGCGCAGGCTGATTCGAGTCTTCTCTGCTCGCACAAGTCTTATTGTAGGTTTTGTCGTGTGCTGAGTTAAAAAGGAGGAAAATCTACCAATGTATTCTGTCCCTATTGCATTTTTTTTTATTTTAATGTTCAATTCAGTTACCAGCTGCTATCAAGGTAGCCTTTTTTGCGCTTACCCGACTTCAAAAACGATCTTTTTTGTCTGTTACTCGAATAAAAACCTGAAAGACAATATCAATATACAATATGACCAACAGCATTATAATCATCATTATTATTATCATCATCATTATTATTATACTTATTATTATTATTGTTATTGTTGTTGTTGTTGTTTTTTTATTGTTATAATTATTATTATACAGTGAACTCTCATTACCTCAAACTAAAAGTAATCAGACTTTTCAGTCTAAAATACCAGTAGTTATTGTTATTGAGTTGGGGTTTAACGACATGTCAACCCTTGTGGGTCATTTTGTGTCGTCTCCCAGAGAAAGGGAGAAAAGAGATAGAAGAGATAGTAGAGGAGATGAAAGAGAGGGATAGGGAAGAAAGAGGAATAAGAATGAAAGTGAAGAAATAGAAGAAATAAAAACATCTCCCTCTACCCTTACCTGCTACAAGGATAGCAGGCCCTGCCCAACTGTAAGCCAATATCAGTTGGATGCCCCGGTGACGTAAGATAAACGACACCTTCGCACTACCCAACCACACCCCGTAAAATACCAGTAGTTTGAGTTTAAGATAACAGTAGTTTGAAATAACAGTAGTGTCAGATACCAGTAGTTTGAGATAACCCTAGTTTGAAATAATAGCAGTTTGAGATAACAGGAGTTGAAGTGTAAAGAGCATAAAGGAAACTTAATTAGCATTATACAAAATTCGGTTTGACTTAATCAGTAGTTTTAGTTATCAGTGTTTGAGATACTGAAATCAATTGTAATAACTATGTTGTTGATGCTGCTTCTGCTGCTGTTGTTATTGTTGTTGTTGTACAAATTTATCTATTTTAAAATTCTGCCAAAATTTGCAAACAGTAACTGACCTTGAATTTAAATGTATTTTATCATATGACGTCGCTGTTAATCAGTGGATAGCGTCATGTCATAAAAATCGTATGACAACACGTTACATCCCAGCTAGCATTCTACGTAAATCTACATCGGGCCGTCATCGGCCCGTCAGCTACCCTGAGGGGCCGATGACGGCCCGATATAGATTTACGTAGAATGCTGACTGGGATAACACTTTGGCGGGAATAAGTAACGTCATGACGACGTTCATGTCAACCATAGCATTACTTTTTTCTATCTTAATTCCGAAAGGTCATAAGTGATCAGGTAACCAAAACTAAGAAACTGAAACCACTTTGTATATTATACTTGAGATTATGTAACTTAAGTTCTAACATGTATTTGAAAGGCTAAGACTCGGATGAGTTGTGATTCAAAGCAGACTGGACAGGACCACTGCTGATTGTCGACATAAATCCATTATGTTAGCGCTCAGCACTCTGGGTAAAACTTTAAACAGCAGACATATTGAAATATTTTTTCTTATTTTTTCCAGAAAACAGGATCTAACATTTAAAGCATGAAATGTCAAAATCTTGTTTTCCTGGAAAAAAATCACCAATCTGCTGAATTACCCAAGAGCGTGCTTCTTCATTTTCATTTTTTTTTTTTTTTTTTTTTTTTTTTTTTATTATTGCGTTGGGTTAAACGACACGTCAACCCTTGTGGGTAATTTATGTGTCGTCCCTCAGAGAAAGGGAGAATAGAAATAGAAGCGATAGTAGAGGAGATGAAAGAGAGGGACAGGGAAGAAAGAGGAACATGAAGAATGAGGGAACAAACAGAAGAAATAAAAACAGTCCCCTCTACCCTTACCTGCTACAAGGATAGCAAGTCTTGCCCAACTGTAAGCCAATCTCAGTTGGACACCCCC
Source organism: Anodontia alba (assembly GCA_964016985.1). Taxonomy (NCBI): domain Eukaryota; kingdom Metazoa; phylum Mollusca; class Bivalvia; order Lucinida; family Lucinidae; genus Anodontia; species Anodontia alba. The sequence continues at coordinate 28,160,013 of OZ024837.1, read as the reverse complement.
GAGACGTAGGATACACGATTCCTTCGCCACAACCGACCACCTAAATGTAACGCCCTTTGAGCTTTATTCGATTTGTGAGTAATTCACCGGCGTTTACACATCGATAAAATCCATAATCAAAACATTGACAACACTGGTGGGTCGAATATCTCTGAGTGTAGGCTCGAAAAATGGTCCTGAACGGAAACTTAAATTGTCTCATTTAACCCTTCATTTCCTATGATTAAAGCAAACAGTGCAGACCCTGATCAGACGCCGCGTCAGCACTGTTCGAAAATGTCACAAATGTCCCAGTCCAGGTTTTACAGATAGTAGTCTATCAAAAGCGCTCTGACGTCACAGTGACAAGAATAGCGGTGTTATAAATAACCGTTATCTGGATTTCGTCCACCACGCGGTCTGATGGTCTGATTGCATTGGTCATTGATAATCATGTGGACAATTTTGGCGTTTGTAAACAATCGAGCCAAAAATGAAATTCATTCCTATAAATTATAAAGTGAAAACAAGGTTAATTAGAGGTCGGTTTTTCAGAACTTTGCAGTTTTAAAACCATTTGGTTTTCAATTTACAACCTCTTTACTGAACAGATCTGTTGTTGTTTTATTTTTTTATATTTTATTTATTTATTTATTTATTTTTTATGTTCATGTTTTTAGTACCCAGAATCGTCCTCAGTTCCTATATTTTATACTGACGCTGGCATTCAGCTTAAATACCTATAGATAAGAGCTGTATAAAAGGATGTCAAGATAATGATATATATATATATATATATATATATATATATATATATATATATATAATATATATATATATATATATATATATATATATATATATATGAGAAACAGCAAGCATATTGTATTTAAAACAGTACTCTAAAGAAACATATGTTTTTGATATTTGTTAGAATCGCCTCAGTGAGGCGATTCTAAAAAATATCCAAAACTTATGTTCTATGAGGGAAATAAGAACATAACAAGACATTTCTTACATATCAATCTGTTCATTAAGTATTCTGTACAACAGCAAATTCATTTAAATGGCAACGTGTTTAAGAAACAAATGCTGTCGTTGTAGCGAGCGTTCACTGTATAGGAAACCACCGACGTACAAAGGAAGAACTACAACAGAGGAACCGCCCTAAAATAGCCAATAGGAAAACTAGGGGGTGGGGAAGCTTAAACCAGTTTTACTCGTGCGTAACAAATGATGCAAAGTTTCCCTAAGCGGATGCGCAGGTTAATTTGAGTCTTCATTGGGCGCACAGTTACGTTTTCCGACGTTGTGGCTAAATTGTCTAAATTCAGTTAAGATTTAAAGAGCTATTATATGTATCTGGTAACCTGTGATGTCATTTCCTTTCCCTTTCGGATACTCTCTAATCTGTACGTGAGATGGTGTTGATATGGCGCACGCAGCCAGAAACATAACGCACAAACCACCAGACAATAACATACTGAATTCTGAAAATAGAGAACTATGAACACACTCTTAAAATTTGAAACAAATTAAGTGACATGCTTCGGCCAATTAGATGTCACCAGTGACATATAATTTTTATATTTTTTCAAAACTCCCGTAATAAGCCCAATGATGAGGCCCTCCCAGGGTTGGGAGAGGAGGTATCTGTTCCCTTGTTCCCCTGAAAAATCGGCATTTTCCCTTGTTCCCCAGAATCAAAATCTTGATTTTCTATGTTCCTTGTTCCCGAAAATTGCCTTTGTTCCCCTGCTCCATTCAGTTGTTTACTTTTGTTTCCTTGTTCCCCTGAAATAAATGGCCTTATTCCCCTGTTCCCCAAAACCCCTGGGAGGGCCTCAGGGACCACAAAGGACCCGAAAATATAAACTATACGACAGTGAAGTATGGGAGACGTTTTACGGCCGCCACACGGCATTGACACCAGTCTTAGTTGATACATTATGAAAGGAATCATCGAACCCCTGGGAGCAATTAACACGTACACGAAAATGAACTCCTACCTGAGACCAACATTTTGCTGACAATTAAACAATAAACAACGCAAGAAAATGGTGTTATTTTGTCTGTTCATTAGGAACGTTGACATCACTTCGTGACGTAATGTCAACAGCTTTGTGATATTGTATTGTGGAAACATGCTTCATTTTGGTCGGGTTATGTCCCTTTTGGCAGAGGAGGACATCAGGATGAAATGCAATAATACGGGAAGCAGTCAATAAAAACAGCCCCGACACTGTGAAATAATGCACCAGGTACTGCCATCATATCATCCCACTGTGAATTATAGCAAATTCTAACACTCCTCTCCTATATAGCCAATGGTTAATTTAGTGATTTATTCTGCAACAAATCACTGGGTGGAAGCGCGCTACGCTATCTGGAGCCGTTCTGATGTCATTCTGACACTTTGCTGACGCCAGTCTTCGTTTCCACGACGTTAGACGGTGTAACGTCGTTTTTTCTCGCGTCAACAACGTAAGAAATGTATGTAAACAGCAGTCAAAACTGTTGGCGGGATTTCTTTATGCGATGGCGGAAAGTTGGAAGAATCCGAAGACTACAATTACTTTTTCGCCGTTTTCTATGTGTTAGAATCAAAACAGATTAGCTCTTGTACGTGATTTGTTGAGTAATAAATCACAGTTTGTCGGTCAGTTGTAAGAAGATAAATCACACGCGCTCCGCGCTCGTGATTTGATCTACTTTACAATGGACCCCCCCTATACTTCACTGCTAGGTATATAATAAATGATCAAAACACATATTTATGCAAGGGTGTATCTACTTTTACTCTGAATTAAATGTATCAACTCTACCATTTTTGACGTTAGGAAATGTATTTTAGTTCACATTAATGAGAAACATTTTATTTAACAACTGTTAAATACTTGCAGAACCTATGTACGATGAGGCAATTGTGTATACCAATTTACCAATGAATGCTCATATATATATGTCATGGTGTTTCCTTATTGTCGTCAGTTTTATTGCCACGAAGAAAGAGTCAAGATGGCAGTAGGTGTACACTAAAAGGGAGAAAAATCGACTAGTGGCTAGGCGTGCAGGGAAGTCAGCAGGAAGTCGTAGAATTTGACCTCCAGTAGAAAATGGCGGAAATATAGTAATACTATCCTTTCAGCTTAAGGGGAATGGGTACAATTTCAGGGGAGACAACCGTGTCAAAATGGTTTTGTCTCTCTTCAGAAAAGAGTTCTACTCTAAAAGGAAAGAATTTGCTCCCGGTGGGAGCAAATTCTTTCCTTTTAGAATAGAACTTTTTTTCAGAAGAGATTTTATGAGCAGGAAAGCAAACACGAAGACAGAAAATTGTCTCTCTTGTACACAATGGCGGAAAATCTATCAAGTATATCAGATCCCCTTTATTCCTATAATAGTCACGTCCGGAGCCGGCCTCTGTGGCTCAGTCGGATGCGCGTCCGACTGGAGATCAGGAGGTCGAGAGTTCGATCCCCACCGGGTCCGGCAGCATTCTTTTGTGGAGATTGATCATGAAATATTTTCTACGGTCATTCTCTCCCTTCTGCTGAATCAAAAAGGGCAGCTGTCAGTTTCTGGCTAAAGAATGTGCACAAGTACAAGTTAATCGCTGAGAGAACTAAGATTGATTGTGTTGGGGTTTAATGACACGTCAACTCTTGTAGGTCATTTTGTGTCGTCTCCCAGGGAAAGGGAGAAAAGAGATAGTAGAGGAGATGAAAGAGAGGAACAGGGAAGAAAGAAGAACAGGAATGAAAGTAAAGAAACAGAAGAAACTAAAAAGTCCCCCACCAGTTTGAACAGACCTATTGTATCTTTTACTTTTCCTTGTGTGTGTGTGTGTGTGTGTGTGTGTGTGTGTGTGTGTGTGTGTTTGTCGATGGGGGCAATTTTCCAAAATCTAAGCCCTCGTGTGACCTTGAAAATGGGGTCAAGGTCACTAAAATCTAATCAGTTCTTGTCCCTATCTGAACAATACAGCTGTACAAGTTTGATCAAAATCCATCCATTCATTCTGGAGGCAGGGTGCAGATAAGCCATTTTCCAACAATCTGAGCCCTCCTGTGACCTTGAAAATGGGGTCAAGGTCACCAAAATCTAATCAGTTCTATTTCATATCACAACAATATTGCTATGCAAGTTTGGTCAAAATCCATTCATTCTTTCATGAGATAGGGTGCAGACAAGCCATCTTCCAACAATCTGAGCCCTTGTGTGACCTTGAAAATGAGGTCAAGGTCACTAAAATCTAATCAGTACGTGTCCCTTTCTAAACAATATAGCTGTACAAGTTTGATCAAAATTCATCTAGTCATTCTAGCCTTAGTATGACCTTGAAAAACTGGGTCAAGGTCACCAAAATCTAGTCATTTTTTTCCATGTCTTAGCAATATAGATGTATAAGTTTTGATAAAAATCCATCTATTCATTCAGGAGACAGGGTGCAGACACGCAATTTTCCAACAGTCTGAGCCATCATGTGACCTTGAAAACTGGTCAAGGTCACCAAAATCTAATCACTTACATGTCCAAGCAATCTAGATGTGCCAGTTGGTTAAAATCTATTTGTTCCTTTAGGATATAGGGTGCAGACAAGCCATTTTCCAGCCTTTTTCAACAATCTAAGCCCTCATGTGACCCTGGAAATAGGGTCAAGGTCACCAAAATCTAATCAGCATTTTTCCCTGTCCAATAATAAATTTGTATAAGTTTGGCCAAAATCCACATATTCATTAAGGAGATAGAGTGCAGACAAGAGGCTACGCTGACGCCGACAGGATCCGCACTAAAAACAATATATCTCCCACCCCCGCCCTTTGGTGGGGACATAAATAATAGAAACATTCCCTGCTACAAGGATAGCAAACCTTGTTCAACTGCAAAACAATATCAGTTGGACGCCTAGTGGCGGAATACACGACACCATCGCCACACACGGCCACCCAAGGCCTGCCCAGAAAATATGTGGTCAGATAAACTGACCGCGCTCTAATGACCCAATTGGTTGACTGGGCTGTAAAACCTAAACTTAAACTAACAAAAGGCACTTCCGGCGGAAAAACAACAACTGAAGCATACGGGAACATCAAAGTCCTGTATCAGACTGCGCATCTCATAGCGTCAGATAAGAGTTGCTTTTTTGTTGTTGTTTTTTTGTTTTGTTCAATAAAGAGGTATCAATATTTTTATATCTCCATGAAAACACATATTGCGGAGAAACATTACAAGTGTCATGTCTAGCCGGTCAATTTACCTAACCATACTTTTCCTGGACAGCCTTAGATCTCTAAAGGTTAAACGGTTTTTGTGCACATACTTTTACCTTGAAAAAAATATAAGTAGAGATACCCATGGCATCACGAAGACATGCCTATATATAATTTTACCCCCTTAAACCCCACTTTTATACAGTAAAACTGGGGTTTACAGGGGTATACATTAGTTTTCCTAATTTTGCTAAAAAACATAGATTGTGGGTACTCGTTAGAACCGCCTCGACGAGGCGGTTCTAACGTGTATCCACAATCTAAGTTCTGAGCAGAAATATGAAAAATGTCAGAATTTTTTATTAAAAAATGTTCCTATTTTTGGTTGTAAAATTTTCATTATATTTGAATAGGCGTGTTTTCGTAATGGAATGCCACAATCACGAAGTAAAGGCTCCTCGAGGCACCAAAAGCAGGCGTGATGAGGAACATATAATGACAGAACAAACTCCACATATGAAACCACCGACGCGCGAACAGAAAAGAACTGCAAGAGAGGAACTCGCCTTGGAAATGTCATTGGAAACATTGCTCGCCGTTATCTCCTGGTAGAAACTGATCAGACTGATCTGCATATTAATATGGGCTTACTGCACATGTAATAACATATTTGAGATCAAGTCGATAAACAAAAATAATCGGCTGAAAAATGGTACAGAAGAGACAAAATCACAGAACACAACTTACCGATTAGACTGGCCCCAGTCTCCAGTGACTAAACATTCTTCTTATAATCTTGTTTGATAGTCCACTAAAATAAAACCAAAATAACTTCATGACTATAAAGGCTGGTCACTCTAGTGACCAGCCTTTATAGTTACGATATTATTTTGGTTTTATTTCAGTGGGTTATCAAACAGATTATAAGGGAAAAGAAGTCTTGGAGACTGGAGACAGTCTATCTACAATTAGCAAACAAACCACGACAGACAGCGCACACTCCACACACCAAGGTACACAAAATCTGTTTTTGATACCTTCTTACTTCAGATTATCACTGTTTTAAAACGCTTCCATCAGCAACATTCATGTCAGATGATTTTGTAAATGCGATACATAAAGCAATGTTTTCCGTAATCTTATACAATCTGCAGTTATTAAATATGGCCTGTGCAATGTAAACAAAAGGCAACCTTGATATAAACCTGGTTCTTTCTGCCCCATATCCATTACAAGTAAAAGCTTTCATTTCATTTTTTTCTTTTTTTTTTTTTTTTTTTTTTTGTGAAAGCTAATAGTTATAGAGCAGAGCATGGAAAATAGCACTGGGCCTTTCCAAGACCTTTGATAAAGTGCTTCTGGAGCAATAAACTCTAAGATTGCCTACGCCCATGGCCGTAGACAATAAAGGTCCATTGAGCTTGTAGGCTAAATCAGCCGAAGACAAACTAGTAACTTTGCTTGCAAAGTCATTTAAACTAATGAGAATGAATTTAAATGGTATGTTATGTCTGAATTTCTGTGAAAAAGAGATATTCATGTATACTAAATGTGCCGGGACACAGCATTTCCTATTTGACTGCATGTGCGCAATCCGCACAGGCTGATTAGAGTCTTCGTTATCCGCTTGAAGACACTTTTGTATCCTTGGCTACCCATATTGTACTCTGCGAAGACTGATTTGACTGTGCGGATGTGCTGTGTCCCAGCTCAAAACTTGTCTGCGATTATTTATACACAGTGAAGGTTAAAAGCTCCACAGTCCTCAAAAATAGACATTTTATTATCCAAGAAAGGTTTCATAAATTGATATATCGTATTAATACAGCCTGTAAAACTTCAGTTAGTCTCGTTCTTGAAATAAAATGATTTTTTTATCGTATGTCTGGATTACTAGTAATGTTGCCAACATTTATTCAGAGATATGATATAAAATCATTTCATTTTTTATCAGTTCAAACAGAATGACTAACTGAAATTTTACAGGCTATCAGATGTCACATTTTATGATCGTATTAATACTTTATATCAATTTATTAAACCTTTCTTGGATAAAAAAAACAACAAAATAAAAAACCAAAAAAAAAAAAGTCTACTTTTTTAGGAATATGGAGCCTTTCATTTCGGTTACTCTGGCATTCGCTGACATTTAGTGACGTCCCTCCCCTTTTCAGTGGGCGGTCTGACAAACAAAATCGTTTTACTTAACCCTTGTCATGCTGCATAAATTAATGCCCACTTCTAATTATCAGCCAATCAGATTACTCGATCCAGATTGCTGATACAAATTCACATATTTGATGACATACAGTGCAGATCCAGATCAGTTGGCTTCTTTAGAAGCCAACTGTTCTGAATCTACACTGTTTGCAAAGGCAGGGTATATCCGGGTTCAGCATGACATGGGTTAATTATTTTTGAGGTCTCAAGCCCAGAAAACTTCGACACTTTAGCTGTATTTATTTTGTGTATGTGCGCTCATTTTTCTCGAAGGTCATTCCGTTTAGAATCTATTCCCAGCAAACACACGGCGTCATAACGTCGCATCGATGACGCCGCGACATCAATACGACGTTGTTACATTATGTGCTTACTGGGTTTTATTTTCATAACGCTGTTGATAGTGTGAGAGCGTAAAACGTCTCCCAGTACTTCACCACAGAGAAGTTTATATTTTCTGGTCATTTGTGGTCATTTAGCCTATTCCGAGATGCTTTATTTTTCAATTTATATAAGGGTTACTGGTAAGGTCTATTGATTGTGTTTGTCTCCAAGAGAAAAAGAGAAAAGAGATAGAAGAGATAGAAGAGGAGATGAAAGAGAGGGACAGGGAAGAAAGAGGAACAGGAATAGAAGTGGAGAAACAGAAGAAATAAAAACATTCCCCCTCTACCCTTACCTGCTACAAGGATAACAGGCCTTGTCCAACTGTAAGCCAATATCAGTTTGACGCCCCGGTGACGTAAGATACACGACACCTTCGAGGTTATTTTTGTTCTCAGATGTCCACAGAAACATTCACCGGCTACATATCAAAGGCACACCTGCCTTTTTATTTAAGTCTTTGGCGAGTTCTTCCTGTATTGTTCGACCTTTCCGAATATTGCCCAACTGAGAGTGATTCTGGGTTCGAGCTAAAGCTGTTATCCATGTCTCCCATTTGTTCTTTTTTTCTCTTATTACTTCCTCTTACAGGTTCTTCACTTGACCTTTTAACTGATCCACCAATTTGGTTTTTGTGCTGGAATAAGTCATTACGAAAACAAGCCAATTCAAATATACTGAAATTTTTACCACCAAAAAAATGAAAATTTTCAGATAAAAATTCTGATGTTTTTTCATATTTCTGCTCAAAACATAGATTGTGGGTACTCGTGAGAACCGCCTCTGCGAGGCGGTTCTAACGAGTACCCACAATCTATGTTTTTGAGCGGAAATAAGAAAAATAACGTATACCCCTGTAAACCCCAGTTATTCTATATAAAAGTGGGGTTTAAGGGGGTCAACATTATATAGGTAAGTCTTTGTGATGGATCCTCCAGTGCATCCTGCCTGGTGAAAACTTTGAACATGTTTGGCATTTTCTTTCTGATGTTTCTGCATATGACGATCAAGATTGTCTTTTCTTTTAAAGATTTTTTGCACCAGTGACAATTTTATGTACTTTCTCTAATGACTTTCAGTTCTATGCTGGAGAAGCTGACTCAAGTCGGGGTAGCTTGCCATATATTCCTTGCATTGGTAAGAACCAATCAACAATGCTTGCAGTCTGAAATAAGAGTAAAGAGTAGGTATTAGTTGTCTACATTCTAAGACACGAAGAGGAAACATGTCATCTGATTGGCTGTTTCTAAAATAAGGCATCATATATTAGCCAGTCATTACAAATAACGCTAATTAAGAAATTGAAAATCATTCTTCCACCAGCTGCAAAACAGACAAGATGTATAAGTGCTCAGATTGCGAACAGAACTTTCCCAATAGAGATAATATGCTGAGACATAGGAGGCAAAGACATGTTGAGATCAATGATGTGCGTCCTCCTCCTCAGGAAGAAATGCCTCCTCCTCCTCAGGAAGAAATGCCTCCAACTCACCCTCCTCAGGAAGAAATGCCGTCTCCTCCTCAGGAAGAGAGGTCTCCTCCGCCTCGGACCCAAATGTCAGTTTTTCCTCCACTTCAGGATTGACTTCCACAACCACCAATGGGAAGGGGTAACAGACCAGGCATAGTGTTTCAACACCCACTGGTATGTATTTGTCTTGTATTCTATGTTTCTCACACCTTTTGTTTGATAAACATATTAATGAAAATAAAATTATACCGTTTCTGGTTCAAACTAATCTGTTAAATTGCGCAACTGTTTGTTTGTATCACGGCCCAGTTAATCCAGTGGGGCCATGTCGAGCGCGGTCAGTTTACCTAACCACAGTTTTACTGGGCAGGCTTGGTTCTCTAACGGTTAACCAGTATTCTGCACATTCTTTCGCTAGAAACTGACAACTGCCCTTCTTGAATCAGCGGAAGGGAGAGAATGACCGTAGAAAATATTTCATAATCAAATCTCCACGAAAGAATGTTGCCGACCGGCGGGGTGGAACCCACACCCTTCTGATCACCAGTCGGACGCGCATCCAACTGAGCCACCGAATCTGGCTTAAATCTTAAGTATCCGTAGAAATTTAGTTTGTTAACTTCCTTCATTAAAAGGAAATGTTTTTGTTGGTTTTATAGTTTCATAAATTTTATTTTTCAGCATGTGGAAAAACTACATTTGTGAAAGAATTGCTCCTGAATCATGACAAAAGAATCCAACCTAAAATACAAAGAATAGTATGGCTCTATAAGCGATGACAGCCTTGCATGAAGACATTCAAAACTTGTTTGGCCAAAAGTGGAATTCATTCAAGGCATTCCAACAGACTTGCATGATGACGATTTCTTTGAATCCAAAATCAATAATAACGAATTTATTTACGGAGAGGTCGCTTCACAGGTCACTGTCTGTGATTTCTATCAATCAGAATGTATTGAAAAACAAAGATGCAACTCAAAGAAGAAATTTCTATAAAGTGTGTTATGTGTTTTATGTACTAATGAAAGTATTGAAATAAAATATGTTTAAACCAAAGAAGAAACTGTCACAATTTAATATTGTTTAATAATCTTGTAGACCGTAAATCACTGATGACACTGGCTCGTCAGATGTATCCAGGCAATACGGACAAATTTACGAAATTCCATGTCTTTTGAAAAACAACAAAATATGGTTATGAAAATTTGCTGACGGAATTAAAACTAATTCATTGAAGAAGAATACCGTTTGAAATACGGTTTAAAATGGCAAAGAACTAAAAATAGAATTCCTCATAAAAGGAAATCAACCAATCAGATTCTAGAATGCCAGCATTGTTTTATAAAAGACGAGGGTTTGGCTGGTAAGCTTTATTTGTCAGTTGGATTTTAAACTGTTCATATCGACGTAAATTCGGAGATAGAAAATACATTATAGGGATCGAGCATGATTTTTCATGCATTAACATTCGCCAGGTCCCGTGGGAGGTGTTGAAAACCGAGGCCGAAGATCACGGTTTTCAACACCTCCTAAGGGACCTGGCGAATGTTAATGCATTGAAAAACCATGTTCGATCGCTATTATTGCATAAAAACTGGAAACATTTGCTACATTTCGCGTTATTTCGCCGTTTCACCGATGTCGCGGAACGCTATTTTCACGGACTATGCTCGTTCTAGGGCAGGGCAGTACACATCTCGTGACGGCAGCAATTCTGTGGCCCCGGTACGAGCATATTGAAAGTTGCGTAACCGTGCATTAACAGCGCGTGAATTGCCTTGTTAATACACGGTCAATGCACGGCTGTTAACGAACGCCGGTCAATGCACGGCTGTTAACGAACGACACTGCTTTTTATGCAATAATAGCAGATAAAACTTGTGCTTGTGACGATTGTGGACTGTTATTCGATTCCATTCTCGATGTACAAAGGCATTTGAAACGATGGTGGTATCCAGAGAATAGTAAACCAACGGCTAAAAACTGAAAACAATACAGTCGACTCTCGTTATCTCGAATTCCAAGGGACTCTCTGAAATACTTCGAGATATCCGTAGTTCGACATATCAGGTTTGCAGAATTGTGGAAAAAATAATTTGATTAACCACATTTAACAAACTGATAGGTAATTTGACTCCTGAAGTTAGAAATATATATATTTAAATAATGTGGAAAAGAGGAGAAATTGCTCCTTAGGAGCAATTTCTCCTCTTTTCCACATTATTTTGTTACCTGTTGTCATAGTTTCATGTTAAAACAGGGACCAGATTTTCACTTCGAGATAAGCGGTAATTCGAAATAAGCGAGTTCGAGATAACGAGGTTCAACTGTATAATCCACCGAGCCTAACCACGATCATGGAGACAATATAGAAGATAACGAAGGATTTCTCGTTATGGAAACGAGTCAAAGCTGACTTTTAAGAAGAACTTGATAAAATCTATCAACAGTATATAGGCAATGGCGATGATAAAGACGACGCCACTGAAATGGTAGAAGACCACATCAAATCATTCGAAGAACGAAAGTTTCTCCAAAAATACAGTTTATTTCTTGAACATTATTAGCTTCCATTGCTGCACAATGCTACGCATACTTAATCGTTGAAAAGATTAAGTCTTTAATTGGCAGTTTGAAGAAACTTTTGTACAGTGCAATTCTCCCCGCCCTCCCCCCCCCCCCCCCCCATCCCAACACACACACACACACACACCCGTGTCATTTCAAAATCAAGGTCACAGACTTAGAATTTTCCAGAAACAAAATGTGCAATATCAGGCGAGCGCGCTATCCTGTCTGGCGACAAGTCTTTTTATATAACATAGTTTATATAACATAATTTGTAGTTTAACATAGTGCATTGGCTGAGTTGGGAACCCTTTTGCGGACCGAAATTTTATTTATTTTTGTATTAAGAAAGTCCTTCCTGGGCCATATGTCGCTTTTTGAATAAGAACAAAGGACTATTGGAAGACCTTTTTGAAACAGAGGTCTCTGAGTATGAAGACACGGAAGATAAAGAAAACGATAAAGAATTGACAGATGAGAAAGAATGTGTTTAATTATAGAAATAAACAAAGCAGGACAGAATTTCATTTGAGGTAAACCAAACTGAGAGAACAATCATGAAAAAGCGGGAAGATTATCTAAAATGGTCTCTGATCCTTAAGTCCCTTCCAGTGTTGCTGGTCCACAGAAATTATACAAAGTGGTGAAGAAAAAAAAACGAAGGAAACGTTTACATTGGTACGTACAGAATACGAAAGTTTCTTCAAAATCAAGAATCCTATGGTATTCACAAACCAGTCAGGAGACGCTTTCAGAAGAATAAATAGTCAGTGCGGGGGAGGATGACCTTTGGATGGCGGATCGAATATTCATCGTGAAATACAAGGTCTGAAATAAGAGATACTAACATATTTTACTTCTCATAGACACGTTTTCATAATTGGTTCGGCTGAGACCATTGAATGTTAAATCTGGACAGGATGTAGCGAACGCCTTTAAAGACATATTCAAGACGTACGGGCGATCTCCAAACAAGATATTACTGGTAAAGGTAGGTAGGCAAATGTTTTAATATTTCTATTTTCCATGTAAGCATTCATTAAAAGAAAAAAGGTAAGAGAAAAGTCCAGGAAGTGCCACAATCACAAACCGCAGCCCTTCCAAGACACCAAGAGGAAGAGGAAACAGACAAAACCAAACAAGCGCAAATCCAACAAACGTACGAAAAGCACTAAGATTAGCTCTCTCTTCCCCAAGCGAGTTAATCGCAATGCTAAAAGGACTCAAAAACACAAGAACACAATAACAAGGTAAGACATAAAACAAATCGCCTCGTAGAATAAACCAACAAAGCAACAAAGAGTAAGACTAACACTGGGACCACTGCCTTAGGACGGTCAGTAGAATAAACCACCGGGGCGGGGTGTGTGTGGGGAGAGGGGGTTTAAGGCACTTTTACAGCTAGCCAACTTCACCCCGCGTCCCGATGCTACTCTTAATACAAAAATAAATAAAATTTCGGTCCGCAAAAAGGTTCCCAACTCAGTCAATGCACTATGTTAAACTACAAATTATGTTATATAAACTATGTTATATAACAAGACTTGTCGCCAGACAGGATAGCGCGCTCGCCTGATATTGCACATTTTGTTTCTGGAAAATTCTAAGTCTGTGACCTTGATTTTGAAACGACACGGGTGTGTGTTGGGGGTAGGGGGGAGGGGGTGAATTGCACTGTACAAAAAAACTCAAACCAAAGATGAACCAAATCGGTTATAAGTTTAGGAAATAATAAGGTCTTAAAAATTTAAATGAGAATTTTAACATTTTTAAGATTCTAAGTCTGTGACCTCGACCCCAACATTACGGTCATGAGTGTTGATGGTGCTGATAAAAAAACTTTGGACCAGTATATATCATGATACCAAATATACAATAAATCCATCGTTTGGTTTAGAAGTAATGAGGTCCTAAAAACTTTGACGTACAATTTTAATATGAAAATTTTGACATGACTGTGACCTTGATCTTAACATGAACAAGGGGGTGAAGATAGAACTGGGCAAACGTCTGGACCAATAGCTATCACCATTCCAAAGATGAATCAACTCGGTCGTAAGGTTAGGAAATATTGAGGTCATAAAAACTTTAACGAAAAATTTAACATTTAAATTCTAAACCTATGACCTTTACCTCAAGGTCACGGTCGTGAGTGCTGATGGTGCTGATGAAAACCTTTGACGAATATCTATCATGACACCAAATAGGAACTAAATTCATCATGTAGTTTAGAAGTAATGAGATTCTAAAAACTTTGACGTAAAATTTTAACACGAAAATTTTGTGACCTTGACTTTGACAAGACCTAGAATGGTGGGGATGGTACTGCACAAAATTTTAGACCAATATGTACCATCAATCCAAAGATGAATCAAATTGATAATAAGATTAGAAAACAAATAAGGTCGGTCATGGTCATGAGTGCTGATGGTGCTGATAAAAATTTTTGACCAGTATCTATCATGATACCAAATAGGAACTAAATCCATCATTTAGTTTAGAAGTAATGAGATCCTAAAAACTTTGACGTAAAATTTTAACATGAAAATTCTAAGCTGTGACCTTGACCTTGACATGACCTCGTGTAATGGGGATGGTGCTGCGCAAAATTTTGGACCAATATGTATCATCTTACCAAAGATTAATCAAATCGGTGCTAAGGTTAGGAAATAATGAGGTCTTAAAAACTTTAACGAAAACTTTAACATTTGTGGATGCCGACGCCGACGTCAACGCCGACGCCGACGCCAAGGGTAGTACAGTAGCTCTCCGTGAACGTTGTTCAGGCGAGCTAAATATAACTGAATCAGCTGATCTCAATATTTTACAATGTAAACAGCTGATTAGAAAATTAATCAAAAGTTGCAAAAACAAATCTGCTCGTTAAGCGCGTGTTGTTGTACTCGTTCCCAGTGATTATTTTCTTCCTTCTGGTACAATGGGTGGGCTACGTCTTATGACTGTGGCACTCCCAGGATCTTTATTTAAAAATTTCTGCTTTCAATATCAGAAATAGAGGATATTCAAATGTTTGGAGTGAATATGACTTTTATTTCATCGAGTGAAGTGAAAACATGTATATTTCATGAGTGCCGAAGGCACGAATGAAATATACATTTTTTCACTTCAAGAGATGAAATAAAAGTCATATTCACGACAGACATTTGAATTTTCTTTTTATTATATACATCACTTTCGATAGAAGAGATGCAAATCTTGCATTTGCAAGGGAAAGTCTGACACGCAGTTTTGTCCCTTGGCGCCATGACGTTCATGTTTTGTTATGTTTGGTGACGTTAGATATGACGTCAGAAACGCGCATTGGCGCGTAAAAATAAAATAAAAAGAAATTTACTCTTTTTCAGTGAATACCATAAAAATTTTCATCTCGCGTAATGAAAACATTAGTGTAAATAAGAAAAAAGTAGATCCAGATCTTATATTTTTCACTGCTCAGAGGAGTGAAAATATAAGTTTTATATTTTCACTAGTGAAAATATAAAACTTATATTTCACTAGTGAAAATATGCATTTTATTTCATTAATAATTCTCTATATTTCATTACTTTGTATATAATAAAGTAATTTATCTTTACTTTCACTACAGTAAAAGACTAATTATTTATAAAAATAACTCTAGAAGATTGCCTTTGGAAACAAAGCACACACTACAGACAGAAAATGGGAGTCTCGGTTTTACTGAGGCTCTTCAAAAGCAGTAATATTTTATGAATCTCATTTTCAGGCCAAGAGTTTTGAGTTAAAGTGGTACAAAATCTGATGAAGAAAATGGTATCGGATTCTTTCCAACACAGAATGCAACAAAAGGTTCTACATCAGTAAGAGCTATTTTAACAATAAAGTCCAGACTCAGCCGTTACTTTACTTGGAAAGATGACCAGCTACTTGCCTGATATACAAGATGGTGCTGACAACTATAATAAAACATACCACAGAACTCTTGGAATGAGACCAGCTGATATGAAAAAAAAAAGACAATGAAGAACAAGTTCGTCTTTCGGCATTCGAAAAAAAAAAAAAAAAAAAAAAAAAAAACAGAAACAAGCGAAATCGACGAAGAAAAGACCATACAAGTTTTAGATAAATTAGTATTTGGGGAGTCCGTCATCTTAAAGGTACTTTCACCGCGCATATGACGAAACATATTCAGGTAAAACAGTTCGCGTTTCTAAAAGGTATTACAAAGAAAACCTGCCTGTATATCGACTGAAAGATACCCCAGGGCAAAGTGTGGTATAGCAGCGAAATATTGCTCTTGGATATTGATCCCACAAAAATAACCTATAAGATAGAACACGTTTTTAGAACAAAGGGAAACGGGTAGAACAAAGAGTACTTTGTACAGTGGAAGTATTATTCACGCAAGTTCAATTCAAGGGTAATAGCCAGTGACAAAAAATGAACAGTTGTCTTGTCTTCTATTATCAATTGTTTATTTGTGTAATTGGCAATATGCTTATATCAGTTGTATGTATTGTATGTACATCATATGCATCTTACTTGTAAATAAAATAAAGAATATAAACTACAATACAATATTGTTCATTGAATTTCCTGTTCACATAAACTGCAATGTGTCAGCTGCCGTATGATAAAATACAGTAAAACCTGTGAAAGAGAGCCACCTTCGAGACTGACTTTAAATAGTGGTTGATGTGGAAAAAGTTGTCTGTCTTATAAAGGTACATGTCATGTAATTTTGCTGGCAAAATTCTAGCAAAATTACATGACATGTACCTTTATGACGACCATCTTTCCTCATCAACCACTAAGGTCAATTTCAAAGGTGGCTGTCTTACACAGGTTTTACTGTATCCTTAAATTCCTACCTCTTGGTAAATTGTATTTTTTAATCAGTGGACGCTTTGTAGAACTGACTATGAGCGAATCTGAAATATAACAATGTAAGCCATATATGGAATGGGTTGTTGCCTCTAAACAGTCTTTGGTCTTATACGCTGTCTCAAAAGTCTCATCAGTGCGTATTCCTAAGAATTCTATTATTTTTTAACAAAAAAAGGTGAGAGAAAAGTCCAAGGAGTGCCACAGTCAAATGTTGATAGCAGAAAGAAAAGTTTTATAATATTGAAATTGGCCCTTTGGATCATGTGGGAAAGAGCCCTTTTATCTGCTTTACAAAATTTATGCTTTTCGGGGGTAACTCAGTCGAAGCGGCAAAACTAATATAATCATTACGAAAACACGCCTATTCAAATATACTGAAAATTTTAACACCAAAAAATGAAAATTTTCAGATAAAAAACCTCTAATATTTTTCACATTTCTGCTCAAACATAGATTGTTAGTACTCATTAGAACCGTCGAGGCGGTTCTAATGAGTACCTACAATCAATGTTATGAGCAGAAATAAGAAAAATAATGTATACCCTTGTAAACCCCAGTTTTACTATATAAAAGTGGGGTTTAAGAGGGTCAAAATTATATAGGTATGTTTTCCCGATGGCTGTGAGACTACTTACACTGAATTATTAGTTTAAGTACCATGTCTTTTGACAAGGTAATTTCCTAATTTAATCAATATAAAGATTGGTACAATATATTGCTAAAACCAAGTGTTTTATTTCAAACTTGAACGACAGCTTAACTGTCTCGGACAAATTCAGATGATAATATTATCAAATCAATAAAAGTATTGCAGTACTAAAGTATTTCGACTTTGACGCTATCGTTTTCTTGATAAACGACACTTAAACCTTAGATCAAATCCTGTCAGTCAAGCAGAGTAGACAATTTGCGACACTATATACGCACAATTAATCGTTATTATTACCCCTGCCTTTAAAATCATAAACTTGTTGAAATGTTACTCTATTCAGGAGTCTGTTACCGTGTAAAAGACTTCTGACAGTAACATAGGCAATTTGCCTATTTTAGTTGAATAAAGTCAATCATCCGACTTAAATTGATCGTATAAATTTACGTTTTCCACAGAAAAAAATAATTTGCTTCAGATTGCAGTGACATCGTTCAATGTTCAGTGATCCGGTTTGTAACCCGGTGCTCCAGTTAAGCGGATTATCACAGAGATAAATATCAGTACGTTTTTGCCATTTTTACAAAACTTAATGAGGTTTGGAATTTCATTAAATCTGTAAGACAATATCAATAATGAAGAACCCCGTCATATTTGCCACAGTAAAATAAAAAAAAAATACATCTGACTACTCATCACGAGAACATGCCTATATAATTTTGACCCCCTTAAACCCCACTTTTATATAGTAAAACTGGGGTTTACAGGGGTATACATTATTTTACTTATTTCTGCTCAAAAACATAGATTATGGGTATTCGTTAGAACCGCCTCTGTGAGGCAGTTCTTACGAGTACCCACAATCTATGTTTTGAGCAGAAATATGAAAAATATTTGATTTTTTTGTCTGAAAATTTTCAATTTTTTAACTTTTCAGTATATTTGAATAGGTATGTTTCCGAAATGTTAACTGGCGCGTTACAGTATAACCCACAGCTACCTGTTGGTTCCACTTCACTGACTAATATGCAATATATACACAGGTATTTTGTGTTGCCTCCCAAAAGCACATTATTGAATCAGACTTTATATCTTTGAGGTACTGAGTGGAGGTTGCGTTTCTGCAACAAAAGTCAGGTAGACGGCTGAATATATAGACGGATTTATTATACTATATACCAAAATAAATATGTCAGGTGATAGTAGTTCGATAGTTCAATTAAAAACAGTTGCAATATTCTTTCCATGCTTAAAACTGCTTAACTGAGAGTAAAAGAAAAGTGTATGTGTGTGTGTGTGTGCGCGTGTGTGTGTGTGTGTGTGTGTGTGTGTGTGTGTGTGTGTGTGTGTGTGTGTGTGTGTGTGTGTATTTTGTCTCTATGGTAGCTTCCCCCACCCGCTTCCTCCCCCACTTTTGCCACAGGTAGCCACCTACATATTGGAAAGATGTTTTTAGGAGAGCAATGAAGGGTCACCAGAGGTCCACTGCAATAAAAATTATGCAGTTTATTGAAACTTTATTTTCGATCGTTCTGTTGGCAAATTTACATCTCTACTGTCAGAGGTCCTTGTATACATCATGAAAACACGCTTATATAAGTATGACCCCCTTAAACCCCACTTTTATATAGTAAAACTGGGGTTTATAGGGGTATACATTATTTTTCTTATTTCTGCTCAAAACATAGATTGTTGGTACTCGTTAGAACCGCCTCGTCGAGGCGGTTCTAACGAGTACCCACAATCTATGTTTTGTGCAGAAATATGAAAAATATCAGAAATTTTTATCTGAAAAGTTTTATTTTTTGGTGGTAAAATTTCCAAAATAATTGAATAGGCGTGTTTTCGTAATGAGCTCAGCTTCTATTGTTGTGTAATAACTCTACCTTGATAGAATTGGATCTTCTTTTGAACAATACGTATGCCTGAACTGCACGAGATGTGACTGTTTCAGAAGTTCATTCTCTCCCTTCCGCTGATTCAAGAAGGGCTGCTGTCAGTTTCTGGCGATAGAATGTGCACAATACTGGTGAACCAGTTAGAGGACTAAGCCTGCCCAGTAAAAGTGTGGTTAGGAAACTGACCGCGCTCGATATGACCCCACTGGGTTGACTGGGCCGTAAAACCTCGACACAAAAAACACAAATGGTTTGACTTTACCCATATACTGATATAGTATTGCATAGTAAAGAACGGGGAACCTGGTTTTCCTATACTCATTACGAAAACACGCTTATTCAAATATATAGAAAATTTCACCTCCAAAAAATGAAAATTTTCAGATAAAAATCTGATACTTTTCATATTTCTGCTCAAAAAGAGATTGTGGGTACTTGTTATAACCGCATGGCCGAGGCAGTTCTAACGAGTACCCACAATCTATGTTTTTTAGCAGAAATAAGAAAAATAATGTATACCCCTATAAACCCCAGTTTTACTATATAAAAGTGGGGTTTAAGGGGTCAAAATTATATAGGCATTTTTGTGATGTTTTTTACCTGTCTTCTGTTCAAATTTTATACAAGAAATATATAGTTTATAATGTCGCCGCTTTTGAATAAAAGGTTTACCTGGTTGGTGTTATAGTCGGGTTTCTCAATTCCTGTAGCCTGCAAAAAAAATCGTAACCCTACAATCGGAAAGATATATGGCTGAGTATTTATATATATAAAGCTCGGATATTGGCTCATATAAACGCTGATTAGCAATGCGAAACTAACTGCACTTTTGGAGAAACGCACGCATTTCTCTTTATACTGGTTTAGAGTTTTGCCACGCAATTGTAAACTTAGAGGTAAAATACACCCAATATACACCCAGTTCGCGATAATTAATCTGTACAATAGAAGTCTGAAAATAAATTAGCACTGACTGTGTAAAATTCTTGTCCCGTTTTGTAAAACGGCGTGTATTTAATGGAATTTCGATGAACTTTTAGTTTGCGGAAATTTCAACTATTAAGTTTGGTCTTCATACATTCTAACCCAGTATAGTTCGTCAACAAAGGTTTTGAAATTATCGACGTGAAGAAATGCGCGACGATTCCACCCTACATGCATATTTAAGACTTACGTCAGTATAATACAGTGTCCTATACGAACATTTTTTATTGAAGAAACATACGCATGAACGCCCGGAAGATGTCTTGTAAACTTTAAGATGTGTCATTCACAATGGTATCATAAAATTTGCAGTCAAACAATTACTTACAAGTTTATTGTAGCGGCCATAGTGGAACGAAACAATCATACTTTTTTTTTTTTTTTTTTGTTTTGTTTTTGTTCGTGTGTGTTAATCATTTTCTATATACCTTCTGATAAAAGTTATAGAAAACGGTACAGGGTTTATTTAAAACATAGTTTGCGAGCGATATTTAAAAACTGATGACAGACAGGAAAACGGAATACACTCTCTCTTAAATGCGGAAAGCAACCGGGCAGTCACTAATGACGTCATGTTTGCATATGCGCATGAGAAAATAAACCTTTTCCTTTCTGTTGTGAGCATTTTTTTATAATTTTAACACGAATACACAAGGTTTTATATTCTTAAAATTCGTTAAGTATCAACTGGATCTCCATAGAAACGTGCAAGTTTTCGCGAAATGCAATGTACGCATAATCTGCAAAACAGTTGTTTTATATACAGACATGTCCAGTCTTTCTCCCTATATCGAACTAAATCGTAGATCTTTCCGATGCTAGGATTAGAAGAAACGAGTACTGGAGTCCGTACTATTAGTTACCGCTGAAAATGAGAAAAAGAACATTTAAATTTTATCGTCTGGTAACAAATTACCTGTGTAAATGTTAAGTTATAAGATGCTTTTAAGTCGACGTTCTGTTGTTAAATCATTTATTTATTAGAAAACCTATAATTAATAACTGAAAAGGGTGATCTGAATGACTGTTGACAAAATGCATACTGGCATCTTCTCAAGTCCTAACGTGTTTTCGATTTCAGGTCTCAAACTGGAATGACCGTCCGACTCTTTGTTACGCCCAACTAAAATCTAAATAACCTTGCATTGTCCGGAATTCTCCTCCTCAGTCCAAGAACCTCCAGTTGTCTGAAATAAAAAAAAATACAACGCAGTCGTTTTTACCCGGTATACACAAAAGGTAAAAATACAACCGTCCGATGACCTGAGACTTGTAGTTACTATTTTATTTGACATTATGCAGATGGACATTATGCAGATAGGAACTAGAAGTCTGATGTCACCGTTCAACGTTACAATTTGATCTATAACCACTCTGAACAGTCTATTTAGGAATATTTATCAGAGTACCAAATCAATGTGACGCCAATAGTAGTCTGGTTCTTTTTTGTTTTTTTTCTTTAAAAATTCAATCAAATTTTATCTGTGTGAACAGACGGATAATGTGTATTTTGCAAGCTAATTATAAAAGTAATAACTACTACAACAACAAAAAAACAACGACAATGAATGCAGTAAAACTTCAATGACTAGAACATCGATGACTCGTTTACCGTAGTTGACTCGAACTCCTTTTTGTATCCTTAGAAAATTTTTCCGGTAGCTCAAGAAAAACAAATATTTAGGGATTTTTTAGAGAACTTTCTTATTTTATCATGAAACAAGAACACCGCACAGCGGGGCAATATATACAGTCGACTCTCGTTATCTCTAATTCCAAGGGCTCACTGAAACACTTCGAGCTATCCGTACCTCGACATATCAGAGTTGAGAGAGTGAGGAAAACAATGAATTGAACAACCACATTTAACAAATGAATATGTAATTTGACTCCTTAAGTTAGAAATATCTATATATAATAATGTGGAAAAGAGGAGAAATTGCTCCTGAGGGAGCAATTTCTCCTCTTTTCTACATTATTTTATTACCTGTTGTCATAGTTTCATGTTAAAATAGGGACCAGATTTTCACTTCGAGATAAGCGGTAATTTGAAATAAGCGAGTTCGAGATAACGAGGTTCGACTGTACCCATTTACCATTTTACAAGGGTACCCCATCTATATAGCTGGACAAAAGCGTAAAATATGTGGACTTTCACAAATGTACGCTTGTATGGTGCCTTTGTTATCTGTGATGGCGTGAAGGAGGATGGTCTGAAAAAATTAGTCAAAGGGAAGTAACTCAAAAACTGGGAAAGGGAGAGCAACTTTTTTTGTAGGCGACAAATGATTGTCTTAACCTCATACACATTGCTATAACGTTTCATCAAGATATTCCATATGGTTACCTAGTTATGGCACGCATATAGATAGTGTGGGAAAAAATAAACAAAGGGAAGTAACTCAGAAACTGAGAAAGGGAGAGCAATCATATTTTGTATGTGACATTCCCTCTTAACCTCATAAGTATTGCTATAATGATCCATCAATATATTCCATACGGTAACCTACTTATGGTAGGCACAAGGTCAGTCAAAAATTTAATCAGTGGGAAGCAACTCAGAAAGTAAGAAAGGGAGAGCGGTCATGTTTGCATGCAACACGCCGTCTGGACCTCATACACATTGCTATATAATTTCATCAAGATATTCCATATGATTACCTAGTTATGGCATGCATAAGCCTGATTGTGTGAAAAAAAACTCATCAAAGGGAAGTAATTCAGAAACTAAGAAAGGGAGAGTAATCTTTTTTGTACGTGACACACCGTCTTAACCTCATACACATTGCTATAAAGTTTCATATGGTAACCTGCTTAGGGTATGCACAAGGTTAATTTAAAATTTCATCAAAGGGAAGTAACTCAGAAATTGAGAGAGTGAGAGCAATCTTTTTTGTACGAGACACGCCGCGTTAACCTCATTAACTTTGCTATAAAGTTTCATCAAGATATTCCATATGGTTACCTACTTATGGTATGCACAAGGTCAGTCTAAAATTTCATCAAAGGGAAGTATCTCAGAAACTGAGAAAAGGAGAGCAATCTTTTTTGTACGTGACACACAGTCGTAAACTCGTACACATTGCTATAAAGTTTCATCGAGATACCTGTCTATACGGTTACCTACTTAAAGTATGCAAAAGGTCAGTTTAAAATTTCATCGAAGGAAAGTAACCCAGAAATTGAGAAAGGGAGAGCATTTTTTTGTACGTGACACACCGTCTTAACCTCATACACATTGCTATAAAGTTTCATCAAAGTATTCCGTATTGTTACCTAGTTATGGCGCGCACAAGGACAGTATGGAAAAAAAAACTAATCAAATGGAAGTAACTCAGAAAGTAAGAAAGGGACAGCAATCATTTTTGCACGGGACATGCCGTCTTGATAACATACAAATTGCTATGAAGCTTCATTTAGATATTCCATATGGTTACCGAGTTACGGTGCGCAAAAGGATAGTCTGCAAAAAACTAATCAAAGGACAAGTAACTCAGAAACTAAGAAAGGGAAAGCAACCATTTTTATACGCGACACGCCGTTTTGACCTCATACACATTGCTATGAAGTTTCATCAAAATACTCTTTACGGTTTCTTACTTACGTCGCGCACAATAATAGTCTGTAAAAAAACTAATCTAAGGGCAGTAACTCAGAAACTAAGAAAGGGAGAGCAACCATTTTGTATGCGACACGCCGTATTGACCTCATACTACTCACATTACTATGAAGTTTCATCAAAATATTCCTTACGGTTACCAAGAATTGTTTACGCAGGACGGAGGGACGGACAGCCGGACAACGCTATAACTTACGTCCATTTTTTTCAAAACGGGCGTATATAAATGTTGTGTGTACTCATTAATGAGTACATACAACATGCATGTAATATTATTCATAGTAGATCGAAAAGACCTATTTGTCTCCTGGCCTGGCGCTATGATAATCCCTCAATGGCTCGAAATACACGTTTCTAGACCAAAGTTCCATGGTCCCAAAGATGTTCGAGCCATCGAAGTCCGACTGTACCAGCAACAAAAACATTACGGCTACAGAAAATACAACTCAGGGCCCAGTTGTTCAAAGCTAACGACGTTCTTAGTTAACGATTCGTTAAATTTTACATTGAGTGATATGCAAATATGCTGAAATTTTTTGCTGAAAAAATGTGAGTAGCTTTTGCACTGCAAAAGCTACTCACATTTTTTCAGCAAACATTATCAGAATATTGTATACTGAATCTGCTAAAACAGTTAAAGAAATGACCCTTAACGAGCTCGTTAAGCTAACGACGCTCTGAACAACTGGGCCCTGGTTGCTACAAATACGGGCCACAATAATGAAACATGGGCCGCGCCAAGAGAAAATGTGTCTTCGAGCATGCGCAAAATGCACAAATTCAGAGTCATCCAACGCATGCGCAATGCTCTTCATTGATATATTCTATAGCATCCAATGATTCTGTTAATAGACGACGAAGGTCCTGATAATACTGCGCCGTCTCTGTCCGCATATGCCCGAAGACAAGTTTTCGCATGGCGCGACCCAAATAATTTTATACTGCGACGCGTGTATTAAGGTAAAATATAGAATATAGACAGTTTTACATTTTGTGTTGATATTAGGATAATTACGTTTTACCTCGACTATACCAAATAGATACCACTGTTATCGTACATCAGTCATCTAAATACATTTTTATGTCTTTGTCATGACAAGTTCATAGTACAGTGACTTGCCGTATACGGATGGATAGACAGACGAAAGTGACAAAAAGAATACCTCTCTCAGATGGGAAAGATGACAAACACATTAAACTAATGGATTTTTTTCTTTCTAAATTTCTACATTTTGCGTCTATGCTGATCATATCAACGCAGTGTAGAAAAAAAAAAACATTTACATGGGGACTAATGTAAAATGCAGATAATTCCTTATTTGGCGTAAGAATTAACGCAAAATGTAGAAATATCTACATTTCTACATTTTGTGTTCTAACAGACGAGCAATCAATTAGGATGTAGACAGGTACACTACAACCTCTTTATAACATGGTTCGTTATAACGCGGTTTTGGATATAACACGATCCAAAGATGGATCCCAAAAAATGTATAGATTATACTGAAAAATGACCATAAATGGTCATTTTTCAATATTATCTATACATTTTTGTTTGGATATAACACGGTTGTTTAACTAATACGGTTTATGCTATGGACCCCAACAATAATGTTATAAAGAGGTTGTGATGTATTCGGATCAACAGGCCAGAGCACAGCAAACAGTACAGACCCTGACCAAATGGTTCCTTTATGTTTGATCCGGTTCCGCATCTTTTTAATGACATAACTAGCCCAGTGGGCACATGACGTTTATACAACGTTGTATCAACGTCGATACGTTATCATGACGTCATGTGCCCGCTGGGAGGTAGCCAAATCGGCTAACCGTATTTACCTTAAGTATTCGAACACCTCAACTCACCTCCACACCTTACCATAATGGTGCTAAAGTATGAACGTCCATTTCAGCGTCTGTTGATGTGCATACATCACGAAAACACACCTATATAATTTTGACCCCCATAAACCCACTTTTTATATAGTAAAACTGGGGTTTACCGGGGTATACATGTTTTCTTAGTTTTGCTCGAAAACATAGAGTGTGGGTACTCGTTAGAACCGCCTCGGCGTGGCGGTTCTAACGAGTACCCACAATCTATGTTTTGAGCAAAAATATGAAAAATATCAGAGTTTTTTATCTGAAAATTTTCAGGTTTTGGAGGTGAAATGTTCTATATATTTGAATAGGCGTGTTTTCGTAATGATAATGCTGAAAATGGCAACCAGTGCAGATGTTGATCAGACGCCAAATTCTGTTGCGGGTCTACATTGTTTGTTATAGCGTTCCATTCCGAAAACTTATTGACTTTTTTTTATTTAAAGATTGATTGTGTTTGGGTTTAACGACATGTCAACCCTTGTGGGTCATTTTGTGTCGTTTCCCGGAGAAAGGGAGAAAAGAGATAGAAGCGATAGTAGAGGAGATGTAAGAGAGGAACAGGGAAGAAAGAGGAACAGGAATGAAAGGGAAGAAACAGAAGAAATAAAAACATCCCCCTCTACCCTTACCTGCTGTAAGCCAATATCAGTTATACGCCGCGGTAACTTTGGATAAACGACACCCAAACACTCCCTTTTATTTTAAGAAAAATAGCTTCAAAAGTAAAATGTCCTCATCAATTTAGGTTAGAAACACACAGAAAAATGTAGGCATGTTAATTCTACACTTCATCAGATTTTTAGAATTGCACCACTGGCCCAATTTTCTTCCATTTTTGACAACTATTACTTAAACGTAGCTTTATCATTCGTCATTCATTCAATGCTACGAAGGTAAATCATTTTTAACCCTTAAAGCGCCAAGAAAACCTGCATCTGAAAATGTCGTCTGTTTATGTCGTCTGCTAAATATTCTTGCAAACTTTTCAAACCTACTTTTGCATACAGGCAAACAGTGTAGACCCAGATCAGATTGCTCCTAAAGGAGCAGTCTGATCTGGGTCCACACTGTTTGCAGAAATGACTTTTAAAGTAACAGGCAGAAGACAAAGCAGACGACAATAGTTGTGATTGGCGCTTTAAGGGTTAATACAGAAACTGCTTTTGGCATCTGACCGCGATTAAATTTCCACAGTTTTTTATACAACCCAGCGGACACGCAATGTTGTGACAACGTCGCAGAACGTCGATGCAACGTTATGACGTTGCATCGCTGTTGATGCGACGTTGTATAAGTCATGTGCCCGCTGAGTAGTATTTCTTGGAAGAACTCTCCTCAGAATATTGCATCAATAGCATTTTTTTTTTTTTTTTTTTTTTTTGTATTTCTTACGACATGTCTTATCTTTCAATTTATCCTATTCTAACATAGCGTTGACCGGCTCTTCTTCCTGCCATTAGCTGTCAAGCCAGGCACTTGTCAGTTTAAATCAGTATGGCCCTTATAGACTCACTGTTAAGGGGTGTGCCTTGGTTCATCTTTTTTCTGAAATCAGAAAAAAGAACTGGATCAAAAAAAAAAAAATCAAGACCTTTATATATAGCTTATTCTGTGATGCTCTGATAAACAGTCTTCTCGGTCATACAGTCACCAAATTATGCAGCTAACCAAGGAAGTATTTGTGCGAATGTATTTCCTTGTTGTGCACAACAAATCAAGGGGGTTGTAGTCTGATTCCTTTTGTTAACCAACAATTTCAACCCCACCAACCGCCCCCCCGCCCCCCCCCCTCCCCCCAGACACACACACACACCCTACGTTGTCCACGTAGTTGACTGACATTGCATGGAAATTAACCCGTTTCATGACGTACATTAATGTGCTACGTTTCAGACCACACTGTTACAATGTTACAGTAACATTTCGTGAATATGATCTCGTAAACCCGTTTTTCAGTCTCTTAGAAATTCTTCCGACACCTCAAGAAAATAAATATTAAGGGATTTTTGAAGGCAGTGTTTTTATTCTATCTTGAAACTTTATGTTTAGTGTACTGAACAGAAGCGCCTCACATACGGAAGACAATTCTGTCAAACTGTCAGATTTGTTTTGTCTTCATTTTGCAAAAAGTGTCTACTCTAAAACAAATACTCCACCTGAAACCAAATTCTTCTCTTGTAGAGTAGGACCCGTTTTTAGAACGGACTTCGTGTGCAAGAACGCTAAAGGGCTGTCATATAAGTTGTCTCCCTTTTTAAATATGGAGGACGATCTACCGAGTGCATCAAGTCACTTTAACCTTAGCACTCTGGGTAAAATTTTCAGCAGACGACATTTGAAATATGTTATTTAATTTTTTCCAGAAAACAGGATATGACATTTCATGCAAATTGTCTCATAAGGAGAAAATTTGCATGAATTGATGATTTTTTTTTCTTATTTTCCCAATAAACAGGATTTGACATTTCATGCAAATTTTCTCCTTATGAGACAATTTGCATGAAATGTCAAATCCTGTTTATTGGGAAAATAAGAAAAAAAATCATCAATTTGTCGTCTGCTGAAAATGCCCAGAGAGTGGTAAAGGTTAACCTGAATAATTCTATCCCAGGCAGTTATGCTCTGATTGACACCAGTCACAGGCATACTAGATGCAAGGGTAGAAATTTTTAAGCCAAGAGTCTAGCGTTGTCGTTTTCTTTTTTTTTTTTTTTTTTTTTTTTTTATTTGTGACACATCGCTCCGATTACATAAACCCATTTCCACGTTTCAGGAATCTGGTTACACGTCCCTATTCATTTCTTCATATGTTCCAATGGTGAAAGTCAGAAAGTGTCTTACCTGCTGCATTTCTCTGTTCTGAAATCAGAGCCTAGCGTTGATGGGATTTAATAGCCACCTGAGGCAGTAACAGATCCTGGGACTTTCATGTCCTCTTCATCACATTGAAAATTTGTCATCCTGCTCTGCAAATGACAACTATTCCTCCTATTCAGGTCAAAATCATGACTGACCGAGGGACTCTTTTGTATCGCTCCACTAAACCAAGTAGTTCCCTACAGAATCTTTTACTGTCTGAAATTCTTCTCCTCCAGGGCTTTTCTATTGCCTGAAATAAACAGAACATCACGAAAACACGCCTATATAATTTTGACCCCCTTAAACCCCACTTTTATATGGTAAAACTGGGGTTTACAGGGGTATACATTATTTTTCTTATTTCTGCTCAAAAACATAAATTGTGGGTACTCGTTAGAACCGCCTCGCCCAGGCGGTTCTAACGAGTACCCACAATCTATGTTTTGAGCAGAAATATGAAAAATGTCAGAGTTTTTTATCTGAAAATTTTCAGTTTTTGCAGGTGAAATTTTCTATATATTTGTATAGGCGTGTTTTCGTAATGACAATGCAGACAGTTTACCTTACACTGTATACACCATTGATTCCGTGCACTGTATTTTTATTTAATACTACTTTACAAAGAACCAAAACAACGTGACGTCAGTAGTAGTCTTGTTCCATCTATCCCGTGTGATTCAACAGTTATGGTTCATTACGGAAACACTCCTATTCAAATATATTGAAAATTTTACAACCAAAAAGGGGGAAATTTTCAGATAAAAAATTCTGATATTTTTCATATTCCTGCTCAATTCATAGATTGTGGGTACTCGTTAGAACCGCCTCGGCGAGGCGAGGCGGTTCTAACGAGTACCCACAATCTATGTAGTACCCACAATGTATTTTAACAAAATAAGAAAAATAATGTATACCCCTGTAAACCCCAGTTTTACTTTATAAAAGAAGTGGGGTTTAAGGAGGTCAAAATTATATAGTCGTGTTTTCGTGATGCGAGATTCAAAACCTAAACCACGGACGGTCGAAAGTGGGAAAAGGTGATTTCATAAATCAAGGATCGTCATTTCTGTTCTAGACTCATTTTCTCGACAAGAGTAACCGATAGTATGTCCCGATGATCGATTATAATCGATAATCAGTCACTTTTGCCTGACGATCGGAAAGAATTTTCATACTCAACTTGTGGGAAAATTCTGTTTTTAGGAACACATTTTTCCTCATTTTTAATGACAGATTTTATCCATGCGTGGTTTTAGAGAAAGTGGCTTTGACTTCTACTGATGTTTGTATTTATCTGCGCAAAAACGTAGACCATGTGTGTATATTAGTACGTCATTGAGATATCAACAAAAAGTAGTGCGACTTGTTCAAGTCTTCATATGAACCACTGAAAAAACTCTCTTTAATACATGTGCGAACAACAAAGGCGCAGATCAGTCTGCGCGTCCGCGCAGACTAATCAGCCCCTTTGTTTTTTCGCTGTAGCTCGTTTTGGTTTCTTCTTTTTCGAAGGAGAACCTTCACATAAGCTTAAATGGAAGGCAAAACGATTTTCTGGAATGTATAAGTTTCTCGTAGAATCTGTCATTACAGGGCTGTTCAGCCCTTTGATTTATTCTAATAGGCAAGTTGTACAAAATGAAATACTAGGCTGTCTATTTTTTGTCGTTTGTGGTGAATAAAGGTGACATCACGAAAACATGCCTATATAAGGTTGACCCCCTTTAACCCCACTTTTATATAGCAAAACTGGGGTTTACAGGGGTATACATTATTTTTCTTATTTCTGCTCAAAAACATAGATTGTGGGTACTCGTTAGAACCGCCTCGGCGAGGCGGTTCTAACGAGTACCCGCAATCTATGTTGTGACCAGAAATATGAAAAATATCATAATTTTTTATCTGAAAATTTTCATTTTTTTTGGTGGCAAAATGTTAAGTATATTTGAATAGGCATGTTTTCATAATGAAGACATTTGATGAAAAAATAGTCTGAAGTAAGCAGAGCTCCAGATTAGGCTTTTTTCATTTTTTCTTTTTTTTTTTTTTTTTTTTTTTTTTTTTTTTTTTTTTGTATTGACCATGATAACATATGCTGTGGTACTCATTAAAAGAGCCTCGGTGAGGCGCTTCTAATGAGTACCCACAACATATGTTTTCGTGGAAAACTAAGAAAAATATTATCTGGATATCCTCTTAACCGGAGCTATGAATAAATATACCTAGAAGAGGGCTAAGATAATAATGAATATGTTTTCTATCAGTCGACTATTTGTCGATGATCAGTCGGTTTTACAAAACCGATGATCGACTATGAAATTCTGATCGATTCTCATTACTTGTAACCGATATGTCAAATTTCATGGATCCATCGCATGTGTCACAAGAGGTATGACCAGGGATTCACAAATTTCTCATGGAATAATAAAACCGGGGCATAATGGAATTTTCGCCGATGTCGACTGGATTACTTTCTGCCGGTCGGATTTAGAAAGGCCTTGCGATATCATAGTTCCATTTCGGCCACGTCAAGCGAAAAAGTGCCTTCTTATGTGCGCGCAATGCGCAGATTCAGATCATCCTGTGCATTTGGGTCTTTACTCTCCATTCATACGAGAGGCGGTCAAAAATAACCGGACATTCATGTTCCTGTCTCTCCAAGTGCGCTACCTACATACAGTATAACCTCGGTGGCTCGAACATGGATGATTCCTTTACCTTGGATGATTCGAACTCGTTTTTGAGTCCCTAGGAAATTCTTCTGATAGCTCAAGAAAATAAAAATTTTGGGATTTTAAGGGAAAATTTTCTTATTTTATCACGAAAATGTATGTTGTGTGTATTCATTAGAATCGCCTCATCGAGGCGATTCTAACGAGAACAATCAACATGTTGTGTGTATTCATTAGAATCGCCTCGTTCTAATGAGTACACTCAACATACCATTATTTTATAGAATATGGAAAAGACATTCCTATATTATTCTCATTGGCCTTCTGATCTTGCGCTATGATTAATCCTCAGTGGCTCGAACTACCCATATCTCGAACAAATTTACATGGTCCCATAGATGTTCGAGCCATTAAAATTCGATTGTATATTATACATGAGCGAAAACGAAATTTTACTGCCGATAAATCGGTCAGTTTATTTTCAGTGCGAAGTGTGTATGTACACAAACTTTTGAGCATTTGGGTCAAAAATGCTCTAAACAAGGTAGGTGTTAGGGCTACCATGGACTCTTAGCTGGAGGAACAGAGATCTGTGATAAAATTTCTGCTTTTAGAGATTGAAAAATCCTGCCACAGTTTTTAAAGGTTGCAGAAAAGTTTTTTTCTAAAGCCTGCATATTCCGTTCAACCTTTAAATGCTGGGTTTTAGAGTTTAGGGAGGGCAGAACATGCGTGAGGGACAAACCTAGGTCAGGGAGGCCCTCTGAGCAGTGACCCCTACAATGGTGGCGAATATTGAAGTTTTTGTAAACAAAGATCGCAAAATAGCAAGGCAGGTTATAGCTAATGAGCATCGGTATAGCGTCGGCACATCAAATATAGGTATAGTCAATTTCACTACGAAAATTCCCAAGTCGCTACGGAAATGGATGACCAGATTCCGGAGCTAATTGTGTTATAAAAATATCAACCAATCAAATGCTGGTGGTAAATAAAACGGCGGCGGTCATAAAAGGGGCTCAGAGAAGGAAATTCAAGCTTATATGATAGTTTCTTTTGAAGCAACATATGCAAGGATTGTGTACGTGGTATTTTTTTGCTGTTTCCTTGGCTGAAATGCGTGTCTTTTCAACAAAAAACATTTTTAATGAAAATAATAAGCGGTGAAATGTTTACTGTAACACCGGTTTTTACTTACATGAACGTGTCCCGCTTCGAAGCTATCTTCACGGATGGCTTTGAAATCCGCTTTGGTTTGAACAAAATAGGTTAGAATAGTTGTTATGTTGAATTTCTTCGTGACTGTGTGCAAATGAGCTTTGGAATATGATTCCTTCAACTCTAAATGACCCGAAGAATTTGTTTGACATCCGGCTGCTGACTGAAGCGGTCGCCAGTTTTACGCCAGAAATCTGTTGGTTGACTGAGCCATGTGACATAGCGCCATGTGACTTGAATGACGAGCGGTTTACGGAAAAATACGGAGAGGCTATGAAAAAGACTATGAGCAAGGTAAGAAGACCAAAGTGCATCCAGGGTGACAATAGCAAAAGAACATTTGGGACGTTTTAGCCATGATGAAAATAAGTCTTTAAACTGTATTTCTCTTAGGATGAAATGTGGGTTCATTATGCAGACCCTGAAACAAAAGCTCGCTCAAAGCTTTGGAAACGAGCTGGTTCCCCAACTCCAAAGAAGTTTAAGTTGTCTGTCTGCTGGCAATGTTATGCTGGTTGTTTGTTGGGGATTCACGTGGATTATTACTGGCTCATTTGATGCCAAACGGTCAAACTTTGAGTGCTAGATACTATAAAGAAACTAGAATTGTGTCCAAAGGACACGGATGCCCCCGCCTGAAAAACTTCAACGCAAATTGCTAACGCCGGATGCGCACGGAGACAGACGGCTGGTCCAAGATATTACTTTGGTTTTATTTTAGTGGATTATTAAACAGATTATAAGAAAAATTATTTTGTCACTAGAGAATGGAGCCAGTCTAAAAAGTAGTCTAAACTGACGTTTGTTGAAGCTCCAGAGGCAAGTGGCTCCTCAGTAGCTGTTGTTGACTCGCCTAAGTTAGGGATAAGTATCATAAGAGATGATGTAATTGCTGCTGATGTTATCTGGGCAGGTAAATCAGCAATATTTGTTTGTTTGCGTTGAGGTTTTACGGCTCAGTCAACCCAATGGGGTCATGTCGAGCGCGGTCAGTTTACCTAACCACACTTCATCACGAAAACATACCTATATAATTTTGACCCCCTTAAAGCCCACTTTTATATAGTAAAACTGGGGTTTACAGGGGTATACATTAGTTTTCTTATTTCCACAATATTTTGTTACCTGTTATTAGATTTTCATGTTTAGGCAGGGACCTGATTTTCACTTCGAGATAAGCGGTTATTCGAGATAAGCGAGGTCGAGATAATGAGAGTCAACTGTACTAGTCATATAATGCATAACCCTTTGCCAAAGGACTGGCTCAGTATGGTGAGGATTCTGAACAGCTGGCCCTCGATTTAACCTTATTCTAGCTCTCAGCTTCAAGCTGAGAAGATTACAAAATCTTAGATTTAAACTTGGAATGTCAGCGCAGCAGCAGACTAGTGTTCGATGGCTTTCAGTTGGTCCAAGTGTCAGACGTATTCTTAGATCCACTGATGTGAAAAAGTGATAGACTATTTGTTAGGGCGCTATTACCTGAGACAATATGGCAGGTTGGGGTAGAAGGAGGGGGGTTACATAGCCACATGTGTCCGCTGGAATGTAGGCTACACCGTATTTATCCTTAGTACTGGCTGGGACAATCTGGCGTGGACAAAGTGTAATGCCGAGACCAGACACCACAAAAAGCGGTGTCTGATCAGGGTTTACACTGTTTGTCTCTCATCAATAAATCGGCTAAGAGTGTCATCAGTCTTTAAACGTAGGGAAACGCCTACATGATGTGCTAATATTCAGAAATAATACAAAATATCATGACTATAGGACTTTGGTGTCAGATTACAGTCAGATTACAAACTGTTTGACATTCAGTCTTTCAACGTTACGTATAAACTTCTCTCCAATCGTTAGTTTGTTTAAAAAAAAAAATAAAAAAAAAACACGATAGTACCCCGCAATTATCGTGTCATAGAGAGTTAACTTTGCCAAAAAATGAAGAAATGTACCCAGTAGCAATCCCAAAAAAGGTAAGAGAAAAGTCCAGGGAGTGGCCACAATCACAAGCCGCAGCCCTTCCCAGACACCAAGAGGAAGGGGAAGCAGGCAAAACCAAACAAGCGCAAATCGAACAAACGTACAAAACGCACTAAGATTAGCTCTCTCTTCCCCAAGCGAGGTAATCGCAATGCTCAAAGGACTGAAAAACACAAGAACAAAATAACATCTGGCAAAACTTAAAACAAATCGCCTCGTAGAATAAACCACAAAGCAACAAAGAGTAAGACTAACACCTGGACCACCGCCTTAGAACGGTCAGTGACAAACCACCGGGGGTTTAAAGCACTTTTACAGCTAGCCAACTTCACTCTGGCTCCCGAAGCTACTCTTAATACAGAAATACATAAAATTCGGTTCGCATAAAGTCTCAGTCAATGCATCAAAACGAAAGCATAAAAATCAAATTAATCACCATGATAAACCAAACCAAATCTCCACAAACCAAACTAAAATCTCCACAGTATCAATGCACATATCAGGTTAGGTGAAAATCCGTTGAGATATGTTCAAGTTCTTGTCCTGAAACGAAATTACGGATGTTTTGCGGGCAGAAAGTCTGTCAAACATTGACGAACTTTGCCCATTAGCAATCCTGAACCAGATCTCCACAATATCAATGCACATACAAAGTTTGGTGAAAATCCATTCCATCACGAAAACACGCCTATATAATTTTGACCCCCTTAAACCCCACTTTTATATGGTAAAACTGGGGTTTACAGGGGTATACATTATTTTTTCTTATTTCTGCTCAAAAACATAGATTGTGGATACTCGTTAGAACCGCCTCGTCGAGGCTGTTCTAACGAGTACCCACAATCTATGTTTTGAGCAGAAATATGAAAAATATCAGAAGTTTTTATCTAAAAATTTTCATTTTTTGATGGTAAAATTTTCAGTATATTTGAATAGGCATGTTTCCGTAATGTCTCAAGTAATCGCCAGGAAACCAAAAATCAGACGTGTCGAGGGCAGATAACTCTGTCAAAAATTGACAAAATTTGCCCATTAGCAGTACCAAACCACATCTTCAGAATATCAATGCACATACCAAGTTTGGTGAAAATCTATTGACACTCACTCAAGTTATCATCCGGAAACGAATATACGGACGGACCTACGACAAACGAACGAACGGACATTCCAACAAATGGGTACTTATATGTATATGGATATATAGAGTAGTTTTGATACTTATGTGGCTATTTTATAGCCCCCCAAGTCCAGTAAACATTCTTTATAATTCTATAGCGGGCCGTTATCGGTCCATCAGTGTAGCTGACGGGTCGAGAACGGCCCGCTATAGATTTATAAAGAATACTAGCTGGGAGTCAATTTTAGGGACACAATACAAGATTAGCCGCAGGCAGATAACGTTGTCAAAAATTGTGTATAAAAGCAGACGACAAAAGTATTCTGAATTAAAACAATTCTACAAACATTTTGCGTTCGATGTGTATTTTATTGGTGTATATTTTATTATTGCGGGCTCACAATACTGGAAATTTTCATTAAAAACACCGGTTATCCACTGGTCGTGTAGTATGTATTTACCTTTATCAGTATCTGGGCCAATTCAGCAGACTACAAATGGTAATATTTTTTCTTATTTTACTCAGAAAACATCAAACAGGATTGGACATTGCATGCAAATTGTCTCCATTCGAGAAAAAAGTGCACGAAATGTCAAATAGTATTTTCGGGGAAAAATAAGAAAACTATTTCAAAGTGTCGTCTGCAAAATTTTACTCAGACTGCTAAGTAAGTAATTTTATTTTTTTTATCGTTCGTTGCTCCAGACGAATTCGTACATACAGCTTACTGATGATGCTCTATGCTAAAGGGACCATAATTAATTAAGTGCAAGCAGACGATGGATTACAAACGAAAGTTATTATTAATCGCGGTAATCGCTACATTGTTGTACATTTATATTTATAATATGGATTACCTTCATACAGCCTTGAAGCTTAAACGCTGGGTCATCGATACATCAAGGGTCGGGACTGTAAAGGCGTTTGATGTGCACCAACAGTTGGATTTATATCTCAGAACGACAGCAGCTAAGCCATTATTCATTAAGTTTTACGAGAGAATATTTGCTCAGAGTATGCGGTATTTTTGGCCGGATAAGTACGCAGTTGTGGTTGTGCTAGACGGTGAAAAGCCGAAAGACCATGTATTCGGAGAAGCTATACGCAAACAATTTCCCTTTCCAAAGCTATGTTTTATGGATCCACCGACGGTACCCAGATATTCGGGTTTCGACAGAATGCAAAGAGATATGTTTTACCCTGAAAATTGCACATCGAAAAAGTACGTCGGATACGTGGACACAGACACCATGTTTATCACAAGAGTGATACCGGAGATGCTATTTATTGAGGGTAAACCCATTATTATAGGTGTATATGGAAATACCACCAACCATCTCTGGAGCGTCTCATCTCATTCAACTGCTAATATTTTCAAAACAAAAGAGGTGATGAAATGCATGTCCTATTTTCCGGTCATCTTAAAGGTGGAGCACGTTATACAGATGCGAAGATATTTAGAAAAATTACATAATATGCCATTTGATGAGGTACTACAAAAACTGCAATCTAACCAAAGTTCGGGGCTTGTAACCACGTTTGCTCAATTTAGTTTAATGTGTCAATATGTATGGATGTTTCATCGTAATGAATACGTATTTCATCTCCAATTCCAGCCAAGGCCACATCAAGTGATAGTTCCGAAACGAGAGGACCCAACGTATTACGACAAAATGGTTTCAGCAGAACAGAAATTTCCTATTGCAAGAACTTCTATTCATTACAAGTACGTTTCAGCAGATTGGAGGAAACAAGAAACATACAGACGTTTACTTAGATCTGGTATATGTTTCTCTGGCGGATTTGAACTATGCCCAGACAAGTGTAAACAATATAACAAGTCCTCTGTGCGGACAGAAATGTTTGAATTTGATTTCATGAATTGGACCTGGGACAAGCGTTGCATAGAGGCACAAAATATTCATTACAGGGAGGCTGCTAAATACGCCAGTTTGAATTATTCTGATATTATACAAAAGGCTTGTAATGAAGTGGATACACTGAAATGGTCAGTATAAACAAGAACATATCAAAAACTAGATATGTGTCCATAGTACACAAACGCACCGCCCTTTGGTCTTTGCCCTTACTGAATGCATAAATTTCAACAACTATTTTCCAAATGCTCAAGTCTGAGCTGTTATACGCACGTACGAACGTAACATCACGGCGAAACACTATATGCCTCATTGCTTCCTTCGACAGGCGTAGGCATAAAAACAACACCGTGTGTCTAACAATCTTGTTTGCACACATTTCAAACGATGAAAATTACATGTATCATCAAATAAACTCCATTCTAATGCACTCGCGTATGTAACGCGACGTCTGATTGGATAACGTCAAAAATTTGCGACGGTATATTCTGCGATATACTGTCGCAAATCCGACGTCATCACGTAACGTCGCTTCTCATTGGCTGGCATTTGGTTTTACGCAGCTCACAGCACTTGTCGTTTTGTGCAAACAGTACATTTCTTCAATAGAAAAAATGAATAAATGCATTAGAATGGGGATAACTGCATCAAATTTGTCATCTGGGGAGGTAAATCGGCGGTTTTACGGTCGCAAATTACGTTTTACGGCTCCGCTGACGCGTCGCCGTAAAACGAAATTTCCGACCGTAAAACCGCCGATTTACCTCCCCAAATGCCAAATTTGAAAGCAAATATCCCCTAAATGTGCGCGCAACGAAGACTTAATTCTGCCAGAGTCTGATCAGAGTCCTCGTTGTCCTCACGGAGAATTTTTGCATCTTTGGCTATCAAAAAAAAAAATGGCCAGTGGAGATTCAGATCAATTTGTGCGAATGCACAGGCTGATGTGAATCTTCGCTGGGCACACATGTCCGAAGGTACGTTTTCTGACGCTGCGGCTCAAATCACGAAAGGGCAAATGTATAATTAGAAAGGTCTCTCAGAACCTTATCTAACAGTGTTCAGGGCACAGGGAGCCAGTGCGTCAGGACTCCTGACTGGTGCAAAAAAAAAGTGCAGGGAAGCTCGGGGTAGTTATTTTGTGTAAGGCGACCTGTGGTTGGTCAATAATAAAGATGAATTAAAACTTATTATTCTTTTTTGTAGAAAAATGTTTGTGTGTAAATTCTTGATAGTTTCAAAGAAATAAATGTTTCTGTTTGTGTTTGCTGGAGCTAAAAGAAGAAGTGGTGAAATTTCAAAGTTTCAATTTTTGATACCTGCCAATTGAGGGGTTGCTACATTTAGCCTCCAAAAAGTCCCAGAAAGTGCTTGTGACAGTGGTGATTTTTCTAATTATTGTTTGCTGTGCTAAGCCTGGTCTTTGAGTTAAAACAAAATTTGGAAGCTCAGCCATACCCTGAAATGAACTCCTAACAAACAAAAAGACTGAACTTACTATGGAGGTCTACGGGGGAAAATAATTAGTTCCCTGTACCCTACACTGACAGAAGACTCTGATAAGCAAGTAAATAATCTTGCTTATTGTTACTGTTCTTGTACTGCTTTTTTTAAATCCCCTGACTGCAAATAAGAAAATATGAGTCTGTAAACAAGGATTCTGGGGTCAGTTTTGTAAGATTAACTATGAAATGGGAGTCAGCTGAAATAAGTATTCATGTAGGTAGTCTTTGCACTTGTGTTCATCATAACCACATTTTTTTCACATTTTCATCTTCTGTCAGTGTTGTTGATAGATGTCAACAAATGTCTACCTGATTATGTTTTCAAACAAAAAAGAGAATGTGAATAAAAAATAACAGGGAAAATTCACAAAAAAAAAAAAACAACTTTTACGCCTCTCAGCGCAGTTACATTCGAGTGGCAAAGTGTGACCAATCTGGAGCACGAGCAGGTATGTTGAGCTTTACCAGCGCCTTATTAGAATTTGCGAATTTGCGCACTGAAACCGAACAAGGCAAATAAAAGTGCTTACGTCAGTGACCTTAAAATGATCTCGACCTCTGAACTTTTGACCTCTGATTTCCATAAATTGGAAGCAAGCACAGGAAACAGAGAAAGTAAAATGATGCTTTTGCATGGAAAATGAACTATTTCTGTGACCATGACCTTCAGATCTAACTGTTTTATACCTTGAATTAAACATCATATTAGATTATATTCTTCATTTTGTTTTATATATGTATTTTAATGGAAGATGTAGTAATATATAGGTAAATATATAATTATAGTGATATGTATCGCTTGGAAAGTGGCATATAGCATAGTTTGCCATAATTGCATAAACTAAAAGCTGCCCTGTTTCAGAATGCACACCACCCGAGGTACTGAAACTAGATCAGTCAAACAAAACTGCTTCTATTTTTAACAGTCATGTGACCTTGACCTTGACCTCAATGATCTTTCTTCTTAAAAATCTACAAACATGTCTAGAACAATGTAACAGAACTGGATTTTCCATGCTTTTCACTATTTGTGACCTTGACCATAACCTTGTTCGACCTTGATCTTTGTTCTTATCCATTAAGTTCATTTTTATCTCTTCTTATTCTTATTCATCAGAAAGCACAAATATGGGTTTACCGTCAGTTGCTTTAAGCTGACATTTGAAATGCACCGTCCCACTGACATGTCAACTGGGCCAATTTTACCTTCTTGTTTATACTTTGGCATATAATTTGACATTTTGGATTATGTTTTTGTAATATATTTCTCATGAAAATACATTTCAGACACAAACAACTGAGATTATGGTGTTATATTAAAGCCAAGCTATTTAGCCCATGCTGAAGGGGTGGGTGGGGTAAAATCAAGCTAAGAAAATAGCTGAAAAACACGTGCAGTCTCTAAATACTTGATTTGTATTTTAAGATAATAAACGTCAAAAAGATTGCCTTTTGGAAACAAAGAACACACTACAGATAAGAAAATTGGAGTCTCGGTTTTATTGAGACTCTTCATAAGCAGTAAAGAAGTTTGCACACTGCTTACTCCCTCTAGCGTATACATGAGCAGAACTCCATTTTCAAAGATTCCACAATGGGCCCAATGATCAAGTATAGATATATGTTTTGAATTTTGTATCATTCTGTTTGTTTGCTTGTTTGTTTGTTTGTGTTGAGTTTTTTTGGCCCAGTCAACCCAATGGGGTAATGTCGAGCGCTGTCAGTTTACCTAACCACTTTTACTGGGCAGGCTTAATATCATTTTGGCAGTTATTTTGAGAGAAAAAGTGGTCACTTTTCTATCTCTGATATCTATATCTGAGCTTGTTTGCTGTATTTTTACTAGAGGTAAGCACATAAAAAGTGTTCCTATTAGAAAAATTAAGCTAATAAGTAAAAACAAAGAACATAAAAGTATTTTTAAATCTGTTTATTGTATTAAATTGATATTAAGTATTTTTTGTGCTTTATTAGGGGTAAACGTTGTTCTATAGGGCACAGGGAACCAATTGTGTCAGGACTGCTGACTGGTGCAAAAACGTTCAGGGAAGCCCGTGGTAGTTATTTTGTGTAAGGCGACCTGTGATTGGTCAGTAATAAAGATAAATTAAAACTTATTATTCGCATTTGAAGAAAAAATGTTTGTGTGTGATTCCCTGATTGGTTCAAAGAAACAAATGTTTCTGTTTGTGATTTCTGGAGCCAAAAGAAGAAGTGATGGAAATTCAAAGTTTCAATTTTTGATACCTTCCAACTGAGCGGTTGCTACATTCAGCCTTCAATAAAAGCGCTGAAAGCACTGCACCATGCCCCGCCACTGCATTTACATCAAGAAAGTGCCATACCTCTGTCAAAAATGAAATCATGGGAAGGAGCATTTAGTCTTTCCCTAAATAAGGTTGACATGAATATATGACTGAGATGACTATTTTCAATGTTCAAAGGGCCATATCTTACAAAAGCAAGTAAACCAGGGCCCAGTTGTTCAAAGCTAACGACGTCGTTAGTTAACGATTCGTTAAAATTTAAATTGAGTGATACGCAAATATGCTGAAATTTTTTGCTGAAAAAATGTGAGTAGCTTTTGCAGCAAAAAATTTCAAAATATTGTATATTGAATCCGCTAAAACAGTTAACGAAATGACCCTTAATGAGCTCGTTAAGCTAACGACGCTTTGAACAACCGGGCCCAGACTTACAGTCTTTTTTCTGCAGATCCCCTCATAGTGCTTCACATTCGTGTAAATTCACAAGTGTTTCACAGAAACTGATATTTAACTTATTTTCAATGTTCAAAGACCCTTAACTTTAAAAGTTATTAAGCAGACATACGGTTCTTAAGTTTTACATGTCATCTGATTTTGCTTAACATTTTTGCAAGGTACAAGAAAATCTCTGAAACCATTATCAAGTTATAGAGAGGGCACAAGTATATGACTGCGATCACTATTGACAATGTCCAAAGGGCAGTAACTCCAAAAGCAAGTAATTCAGAGTTATTGTTCTTGTGTTCTGCACATCATATCATGGTAATATACATCTGCATAAAGTTTCAAGAAAATATCTCAAACTGTTTTCAAGTAAAAAAGAGGACACATATATTACAGAAATCACTATTTTCAATGTTCAAAGGGCCATAACTCTAAAAGTAGCATAAGCAGAGTTAGGGTTCTTATGTTCAGCACCTTGTCTTATAATGCTTTACATCTCTGTGACTTTTTGTCAAAATATTTGAAACGGTTTCCAACTTACAGACCTGACACGAGTATATGGGAGTAATTGCCATTTTCAATATTTACTATGTTCAAAGGGTAGTAACTCCAAAAGTAGGTTAACCAGAGCTAGGGTTCTTGTGTTCTGCACATCCTCTTATGGTGTTTTACATTTGTGAGAACTTTCATGAAAATATCTAAAACGGTTTTCAACTTATATAGAGTGGACACAAGTACATGGTAGAAATGGCTATGTTCACTGTTCAAAGGGAAATGTCTCCAAAAGTAGGCAAATCAGAGTTACGTTTCATGAGTTCGACACGTCGTCACATAGAGTTATAAATTTGTGTGTTCATCAAAATATCTGAAACGGATTCCAACTTACAGAGCGGACACTAGTGCATGGTAGAAATGGATATTTTTAATATTTACACTGTTCAAAGGGCTGTGAATCCAAAGGTAGATAAACTAGAATTATGGTTCTTATGTTCTGCACTTTGTCTCATGGTGTTTTACATTTGTGAGAGATTTCATGAAATATCTCACAAACGGTTTTCAACTTACAGAGAGGACATGATTGCATGGTGGAAATGGCTATGTTCAACGTTCAAAGGGCAATAACTCCAAAAGTAGACAAACCAGAGTTACGGTTTATTAGTTTTGCACGTAATCCTATAAAGCTTTATATTTGTGTGAAGTTTCGTGAAAATATCGCGAACGGTGTCAGAGTTATGGAGCCGACACGAGTACATGGTAAAAATGGGTATTATCAATATTTATGATGTTCAAAGGGTCGTAAGTCCAAAGGTATGTTAACCAGAAGTTATGGTTCTTATGTTCTTCACGTTGTCTTATGGTGCTTTACATTTGTGAGAGATTTCATGAAAATGTCTTAAACAGTTTTCAACTTACAGAGCGGACATGAGTACATGCTGGAAATGACTATGTTCAATGTTCAATATGCAATAACTCCAAAAGTAGGCAAATCAGAGTTACGGTTTATGTGTTCTGCACGTCGTCTTATAGTGCTTTATTTAATTTGTGTGAAGTTTCGTGAAAATATCACGAACGGTATCAGAGTTATGGAGCGGACACGAGTACATGGTTTTGTTTGTGTTGAGGTTTTACGGCCCAGTCAACCCAATGGGGTCATGTCGAGCGCGGTCAGTTTACCTAACCACACGTTTACTGGGCAGGCTTAGTCCTCTAAGCGGTTAACCAGTATTGTGCACATTCTTTCGCCAGAAACTGACAACTGCCCTTCTTGAATCAGCGGAAGGGAGAGAATGACCGTAGAAAATATTTCATGATCAATCTCCAAGAAAGAATGTTGCCGACCTCGGCGGGGGTTGAACCCGCGACCTCCTGGTCTCCAGTCGGACGGCGCATCCAACTGAGCCACTGAGGCCGACAACGAGTACATGGTAGAAATGATTATGTTCAAAGGGTAATCGTAGGCAAACCAGAGTTACGG
The DNA here is from genome assembly GCA_964016985.1 of Anodontia alba. Classification (NCBI taxonomy): domain Eukaryota; kingdom Metazoa; phylum Mollusca; class Bivalvia; order Lucinida; family Lucinidae; genus Anodontia; species Anodontia alba. The sequence goes on along the minus strand of OZ024837.1, from coordinate 28,116,363 downwards.
TTCATGTGTTCTGCACATCGTCTCATGGTGCTTTACATTAGTGTGATGTTTCGAGAAAATATCTCAAACGGTTTCAGGGTTATGGAGCGGACACGAAATTATGAATGGCTGACGGACGGACGGACGGACACTCAAAATTTCGGACGGTATAAAATAAAATCTCGCAACTTTTTTTGTGGCGGGGCATAAAAAGTCCAAGAAAGTGCTGGTGACAGTGGTGTTTTTCTTTATTTTACTGTGCTAAGCCTGGTCTTTAAATAAAAACAAAATTTTGAAGCTCAGCTATACCCTGAAATGAACTTTTAACACCAAAAAGGGTGAAATTACTATTGAAAAATAAGTAGTTCCCTGTATCCTACATTTTGAAATCGGCATTTTTGTTCCAGTGCAAACTGCTTCCTATAATTTACGAATGGCATGCAATCTTGTCTTGAGTAAACAGCGTGAAACAGTCCGAAAACTGGTAAGGGATACATCATTATTCTCCGATCAGCGCTGCGGTGTGTATAAGCTAGCCGAAATCAGCTGAAATGAACCCAACGCAACTTACTATCAAACAAGTATTAGCTTTCGAAAAAGTTAGGATAAGTTTCAGCTTTTCGAAAGCCTTTCTAATCAGCAATTACAGATTTGCTACAAATGCGCACCACTAATAGGGGAACTTAAATAAGAGATTTCAACGGCTGTCAGAGGTTTGCTACCTTGAATTTACGCGACTAGAGATTTCTCGCCTTTCCGGAAGAGGTTTCACTACTCGGTAGTTTTCGTAGCATTTTTAGTGCTGGAGATTTCGGCACCCACATTTTTTCCAGCTTTGACTGTTTATGAAAATACAGCATGAAAGGCGAAACGGTATAGTCTAAGTATATTGTGTAATTAGTGTAAATGAATCGACGAAAAGGTCTGAACGAACAGCGTAGACTCAGATCAGATCAGAATTTTAAGTGATAACACTCTCGTCACAGATCATATTAATCATACAAGCAGTCCTGGACAAACAGTATGTACCTGATCAGACCATACTGTTTTATTTGCATGCTCTATATAATACTGTGGACCAAGGTCCGATCAGAAGCAGTGTTTACCATAAATGTTTTTTTATAAACAAACCCGTAAAAACTTATCACGAAAACATACCTATATAATTTTGACCCCATTAAACCCCACTTTTATACAGTAAAACTGGGGTTTTCTGGGGTAGACATTATTTTTCTTATTTCTGCTCAAAAACATAGATTGTGGATACTCGTTAGAACCGCCTCGGCGAGGCGGTTCTAACGAGTATCCACAATCTATGTTTTGAGCAGAAATATGAAAAATATCAGAATTTTTATCTGAAAACTTTATCTGAACCACTTTTTGGTGCCGAAATTTTCAATATATTTGAATAGGCGTGTTTTCGTAATGTTAAACCCAGGTGCAGAACAGACCGTTTGTTTCCATGCTATTTATAAGAGTATAGATCTAAATTAGATATAGAGTGCAGCAGTAATTACCATACATGCATGTATTCCACGGAGAAAGCAACATTTTAGACCCATATCAGATCAGACTGTTTTCTTTTTATGCTATGCCCAGTAATGTGGATGCAGATCACTTAAGAAAAACTCTGTTCACGGTCTGATTTGTTTGCGATTCCGTCCATAAAAAGATAAACATGCTCCTAAATATTTCATTCCACATAACCTTCTGTAATTACTGTAAACGCACACACACACACACACACACACATACTTAAACAGAAAACACGCCTTGATCAGCTACACTTACTGTTAGAAAACTCCTCCAAAACGATGCTCAAACGATACTCATATATCTTTTCTACTAATTTGTATTTCACTGGGGTTCTGAGTCATTTTCAGTACCAGTAGAAGAGAATAAGAGGGCTATCTGATTACCATACAAGTTTCGAGTAAGTTGGCCTTTCGGTTCAAGAGAAGAAGTTCAATACACATTTTCAAGATGGCGGACAGTTTGGATTTCCAGTCAGAACGACTTTAGCTACTTTTGATCTACAAGTCATCTCGATACGTCCAATGAAAGTTTCGAGTTAGCTGGCCTTTTGGTTCATGAGAAAAAGTTCAAATATTTTCAACATGGCTGCTAGTGCGACCATCTTGGATTTCCGATTAGATTTAGCTTTTCTATCTATATGTCTCCCCGAAACTTCCTATCAAGTTTCGAGTCAAATGGTCTTTCTGTTCAGGAGAAGGGGTTTAAAATAGATTTTCAAGATGGCAACAGTGGCGGCCATATTGGATTTTTGATCACAATTTTAGCTAGATCCTTCTTACCAAGTTTCAAGTTGAACAGCAGTTTGATACAGGAGACGAATTTTAAAATATTTTTTTAAGATGGCGACCATGACGGCCATCTTGGCTTTCCAATCGGAACGATTTTAGCTATTTTAGGCTGCAAATCACCATGCTACTTCCTACCAAGTTTCAAGTCAATTGACCTCTCTGTTCAAGATAGCAGCTCAATATCGATTTTCAAGATGGCGACTATGGCGGTGATCTTAGATTTTTTATCAAAACGATTTAGCTTTTTTTATCTACAAATTGCCTCGACACGTCCTACCAAGTTTTGAGTTATTTGGCATATGGGTCCCGGAGAAGAAGCGCAAAATACATTTTCAAGATGGCCGCCATTATGATCATCTTGGATTTCCGCACAGAATTATTTTAGCTACTTTTTATCTACAAGATGTCCCAATATTTCCTACCATGTTCCGCGTCAATTGACCTTTCGGTTCAAAAGAAGCGCAAAATAGACCTAGACGTTTCGGCAACGCACCTTCTGCGCATGCACGCGATAGGAAGGATGGTCACCTTTACAATGCGTTTGTTATTTACTTTACATTCTTTCTATATCTAGAACATATCCGTAAGCTTTATAGTGCCTGCTCAACGCAGTGCTGCCTTGGTTTATTAAGATACTGGGGCCAGTTTCAACAGTAAAGTTCGTACGATTAGTTGTTAAATGTTCGTGCGTTCTGTTTTAAGAAGTACGTACGTGGGTTTCATCAAAAGATCTCTAGAAGTTCGTACGAACATAAATTTGCGTTTCATCAAAAACGTCGTGGCCCAGTTGTTCAAAGCTAACGACATCATTAGTTAACGATTCGTTAAAATTTACATTGTGTGATACGCAAATATGCTGAAACTGTTTGCTGAAAAAATGTGAGTAGCTTGCAACAGCTACTCACATTTTTTCAGCAAAAAATATCAGAATATTGTATATTCAATCCGCTAAAACAGTTAACGAAATGACCCTTAATGAGCTCGTTAAGCTAACGACGCTTTGAACAATTGGGCCCGTGTGTTTTACTTTACTCCAATACAGGGCCGCAAAATATCACGTGCTAGATCACGTTCGGACTTATTTTAGCCGTGTAAAGTAGATTACACGACTTCAAGATCTCAACAAAAGGCAAAAAAGAAATTGACTTCTTATTGCAGGAGGTGGACAAACAAAAGTCCATTTTCTCGGGAAGCACTCCGCATTCGTAAGAATCCTCAATAGCAAGCGCTGACCAAAACGGCCAACGCTGTGTGCAACAGTGAGAGTAGTCCTACCCAAGACCACAGATGCTTGGGGTGGGCGTTCTGGCCCAGTAGAACATGCCAGGTACTGATAAAACTTGTTTGAAGACTTATAGACAATGTTTTTTTTTGTTTTTGTTTTTTTTGTTTTTTTTTTTTTTTTTGTTTTTTAAAAAACGTCTCATTCACTGACAAGCTCTAATATGCACAAGCTAACAATCTTTTCAAAATCTGAAAGTGGGGGCCACACATCACATCATTCTCAAAATACGAAATAAATCTACAACTTACCCAACTCCGTCGATCCTGAAAATATTCCTCTTCACGCTCTCGTAAATGTCATCCCAAAATCTTATCAAATAGAAGAATATTCGTCAAAGAGTTTAACACAAATAATTTTCTTCTTGTACTTTAGTACCGAATCCATTGTTTTGAAGTCGCTTTTAGAGATAGAATAACAATGGATTCGGTACTAAAGTACCGACTTTCACCTTCCGTTTGAAGATTGTAAAACCCGTCAAAAATATTTCCGCCCTCTCGAGTCGAGTGTCTAAATCGCCATTGAGCCGGGAACCGTCTGCGAAGAGTTGTGTTAGACAAAAAGAAAATTATTTATGTGAAATTCTTCGACGAATATTCTTCTATTCGACAAGGTCTTGGGATGACATTTATGAGAGCGTGAAGAAGAATGAGGACAGCTGACGGGCCGATAACGACCCGCTGTATATTTAGAAAGAATGCTAGCTGGGAAGCGACAAAGAATAGTAAATAATTGTTCCAATATTACAACCAAGGTTCTTAAAATGCAGTCCACTCTACACCCGAAACTTTGCCAGTTTCCTTGTCAAAGCCACATCTCACTCATATAACGCAGGATTCGCAGTTGATATCTAGTTTCACCGCCGTACGCGCCTTTCTTCAAACGATAGCTTCTTTTCGTTATTTAGACATACCACGATGTAAATTTCAATCCTTAAATTCCTAGGACACCTGATTGCACCATTTTCTTTTGGGGATCAACTCTGTTCATCTGAATTTTCTGACATTTTCCAACATTTCTGGAATGCTCTGTGGCTTGGTTACGTCGACCAACTGATGGTCTTATCACTTTGCACATTTGTTGCCAATTTTCAACACTTTCCCTTTGTCTAAATGTTGATCATTTTATCTTCTGACGTTGAGAATTCTACTGAAAGAACCGTCATACTTTTGCCCTATTTGATTGTCCACTCGGTCACGGCAACTATGAGACGCTGGCGAACGTGACCGGAAAAAAACACGACCTTAACCTTAATCAAAAATGATGAGTTTAGTATGAGAGAGCCTATCTTCTGAGATGTCAAACCTGGTAAAACAAACCAACCTGGCCAGTTTCATAACACCTCTAGAGACATGAAATCAGTCCATCATAATTTAAGCTTTTTGACAATTGACTTCAAAATTTTAAGCTTATCTGGAGTTACATAAACTTGTAACGAACCTTTTTATGTATCGCATAATCCAACCCATCGATTGAATTAACCTTTATCGCTCTCTGGGCAAATTCAGCAGATGCTGAATTGACATTTTGTTTTCGTTCTTTTCTTTTTTTTTTTTTTTTTTTTTTTTGTTTCCTTATCTTTCCCATAACACTGCAATTGACATGTCATGAAAATTGTCTTTACAGAGGAAACAATTGGCATGAAATGTCAAATCGTTTCCTGGGAGAAAACTGTTACAAAATGTTGTCCGCTTAAAAAACTTTTACACAGATATCCTGTCTTACGGAAGCACCTTCGCGCAATGCACAGAATTAATTCTATTCAATTGTTATTTTAAATAGAACAGATTTTCGTTGGTTTTCAAAACTTGATTTTGACGTAAACTTCCAGATCATTTTGTAAAGATATTTTAAATGCGCACAATGAAAGCTGAATCATATTACTCAGTGTACTCAGATGTGTAAATATCTGTGCTAAATTATGAAAACCAATTTAGCATATAAATGTAAAGCATGTAATTTTTGTGTGTTAATTTGTCTACTATACCAGTATTTGAAAAATCCTTGCCAACCATGCACCTTTTTGATAAAGAGTAAGCAAAGTGTAACACTGGCCATGAAGATTGGCCAAAACTGGAAAAACATATTATTTAATTTGTAATAGAGGGTCATGATGGCCCTGGATCGCTTACCTGGGAAGCAGATTTTTTTTTTCAACCTGGTGGAAGGATATTTTCAAAGTTTTCTGCACATATATATATGTATATATCAGACCCTGCCCTTTGTTGGTTATTTATTTTTTTTTTTTTTTTTTTTTTTTTTTTTTTTTTTGGTGATACAAATTAATTTGAAAAATTTTGATGGATGGTCAATCCAGTGATGTTTGTGAGTATTGTTGAAATCTAGTTAGTTGTTGATTACAAAATGTTCGAAGTGTTCTAGACAGACATATGAGGAACCAACAAAAATAATTTGAACAAATTTGATAGACATTCACCTATGGAACGTTTGTACAAAAAATTTGAAATTGGACCATACATATGTAGTTTGTGCAGAAGAAGAACTGTCAAGTTTACTCTACATAATTCCTAACCAAGCCAACTGGAAGTCATATTTTGAGACGGAACAGAAATCTTTTAACAAGATTTAAAGACCTTCTATTGAAGAAACATTTCTGTGACAAAAAACAACAACAAACAAGAGGACCATGATGGTCCTATATCGCTCACTTGAGCAAACAGATTTGCATACTTATATTACTGTTGAAGTTTCAGCCAAGTTCACTGCTCGAAATTTTATAGCCCTGCACCCCCCCCCCCCCCCATTCCCCACCACCCCCCACAGCAGCCATGTTTTTTTTTCTTTTTAACACATCATGACAACTAAATCTTGAAAGAGGGTCACCAAAGGAACATTTCTGCCAAGTTATATTGAAATTGGTCCAGTGGTTTCTGACAAAAAGATTTTTAAAGTATTTTATATAGCTATAAAGCCCTACCCCCTAACAGCCTTTTTTTCTTTTTGACGAATCATGACAGCTTGAAAAAACTTGGTAGAGGGTTACCAAAGGAACATTCTTGCCAAGTTAAATTGAAATCAGTTCAGTGGTTTCTGACAAGATTTTCAAAGTTTTCTATCTAGATATATAGAGAAAATAAGCCCCACCCCCTAACAGCCATGTTTTTTTGACAAATCAGGATTGCTTGAACATTCTTGGTAGAGGGTCACCAAAGCAACATTGAAATCGGTCAGGGGCTATTTGACAAGAAGAATTTCAAAGTTTTCTATACAGATATATACGGAAAATAAGCCCCGCCCCCACTGGGGGCCATGTTTTTTTATGTATCATGAAAGCTTGAACAATCTTGGTAGAAGGTCACCAAAGCAACATTCCTTTCAAGTTACATTGAACTCGGTGCAATGGTTTCTTATGAGAAGATTTTTAAAGTTTTTTATATAGATATATACGGAAAATAAGCCCCGCCCCAGTAGCGGCCATGTTTTTTGACGAATCATGACAGCTTGAACAACCTTGGTAGAGGGTCACCAAAGAAACATTCCTGCTAGGATATATTGAAATCGGTCCAGTGGTTTCTGACAAGAAGATTATTAAAGTTTTCTATATAGATATATAGGGAAAATAAGCCCCACCCGCTAGCGGCCGTGTTTTTTGACAAATCACGATTACTTGAACAATCTTAGTAAAGGGTCACCAAGGAAGGGTCACCAAGGAAACATGTCTGCCAAGTTATATTGAAATCAGTCCAGTGGTTTCAGACAAGAAGATTTTTTCAAGTTTTCTATATAGATATACAGGGAAAATAAGCCCCGCCCCCTAGCAGCCATGTTTTTTGACAAATCATGACGGCCTGAACAATCTTGGTAAAGGGTCACCAAGGAAACATTTCTGCCAAGTTATACTGAAATCGGTCCAGTGGTTTCTGACAAGAAAAATTTTTTTTCAAGTTTTCTATATAGATATATAGGGAAAATAAGCCCCGCCCCCTTGCTGCCATATTTTTTGACGAATCATGACGGCTTGAACAATCTTGGTAGAGGGTGACCAAAGACACATTCCTTCCAAGTTATATTGAAATCGGTCCATTGGTTTCTGACAAGAAGATTTTTAAAGTTTTCTATATAGAAACGTATATAGGGAAAATAAGCCCTGCCCCCTGGTGGCCATGTTTTTTGACGAATCCAAATGGCTTGAACAATCTTGGTAGAGGATCACCAAAGGAACATTTCTGCAAAATTATATGGAAATCGGTCCAGTGGTTTCGGACAAGAAGATTTTTACATTTTTCTATATAGATATGTAGGGAAAATAAGCCCCGCCCCCTGGCGGCCGTGTTTTTGACGAATCAAAATGGCTCCAACAATCTTAGTAGAGGATCACCAAAGGAACATTTCTGCAAAATTATATGGAAATCGGTCCAGTGGTTTCGGACAAGAAGATTTTTAAAGTTTTCTATATAGATATATAGGGAAAATAAGCCCCGTCCCCTGGCGGCCATGTTTTTTGACGAGTCCAAATGGCTTGAACAATCTTGGTAGAGGATCACCAAAGGAACATTTTTGTAAAATTATATTGAAATCGATTTAGTCGTTTCGGACAAGAAGATTTTTAAAGTTTTCTATATAGATATATAGGGAAAATAAGCCCTGCCCCGTGGCGGCCATGTTTTTGGAAGAATCCAAATGGCTTGAACAATCTTGGTAGAGGATCACCAAAGGAACATTTCTGCAAAATTATATGGAAATCAGTCCAGTGGTTTCGGACAAGAAGATTTTTACATTTTTCTATATAGATATATAGGGAAAATAAACCCCGCCCCCTGGTTGCCATGTTTTTTGACGAATCCAAATTGCTTGAACAATCTTGGTAGATGATCACCAAAGGAACATTTCTGCAAAATAATATCGAAATCGGTCCAGTGGTTTCTGACAAGAAGATTTTTAAAGTTTTCTATAAAGATATATAGGGAAATTAAGCCCCGCCCCCTGGTGGCCATGTTTTTTGACGAATCCAAATGGCTTGAAAAATCTCGGAAAATGATCACCAAAGGAACATTTTTGCAGAATTATATTGAAATCGGTCCAGTGGTTTTGGACAAAAGATTTTTAAAGTTTTCTATATAGATATATAGGGAAAATAAGATTTTTAAAGTTTTCTATATAGAAACGTATAAAGGGAAAATAAGCCCTGCCCCCTGGTGGCCATGTTTTTTGACGAATCCAAATGGCTTGAACAATCTTGGTAGAGGATCACCAAAGAAACATTTCTGCTAAATTATATGGAAATCGGTCCAGTGGTTATGGACAAGAAGATTTTTACATTTTTCTATATAGATATGTAGGGAAAATAAGCCTTGTCACCTGGCGGGCTATATTTTTTGACAAATCCAAGTGGCTTGAACAATCTTGGTAGAGGATCACCAAAGGAACATTTCTGCAAAATTATATCGAAATCGGTCCAGTGGTTTCTGACAAGAAGATTTTTAAAATTTTCTATATAGATACATAGGGAAATTAAGCCCCGCATCTGGCGGCCATGTTTTTTGACGAAACCAAATGGCTTGAACAATCTTGGTAGAGGATCACCAAAGGAACATTTTTGCAAAATTATATTGAAATCGGTCCAGTGGTTTCGGACAAGCAAATCTTTTTTTCAAGTTTTCTATATAGATATATAGGGAAAATAAGCCCCGCCCCCTGGTGGCCATGTTTTTTGACGAATCCAAATGGCTTGAACAATCTTGGTAGAGGATCACCAAAGAAATATTTCTGCAAAATTATATGGAAATCGGTCCAGTGGTTTCAGATAAGAAGATTTTTAAAGTTTTCTATATAGATGTATAGGGAAATTAAGCCCCGCCCCCTGGCGAACAAGTTTTTTGATAAACCAAATGGCTTGAACAATCTTGGTAAGGGATCACCAAAGGAACATTTTTGCAAAATTATATTGAAATCGGTCCAGTGGTTTCGGACAAGAAGATTTTTAAAGGTTTCTATATAGATATATTGGGAAAATAAGCCCCGCCCCCTGGCGGCCATTTTTTTTTTTTTTTTTTTTTTTTTTTTTTTTTTGACGAATCAAAATGGCCTGAACAATCTTGGTAGAGGATCACCAAAGGAACATTTCTGCAAAATTATATGGAAATCAGTCCAGTGGTTTCTGACAAGAAGATTTTTAAAGTTTTCTATATAGATATATAGGGAAAATAAGCCCCGCCCCCTGGCGGCCATGTTTTTTGACGAATCAAAATGGCTCGAACAATCTTGGTAGAGGGTTACCAAAGGAACATTTCTGCAAAATTATATGGAAATCGGTTCAGTGGTTTCTGACAAGAAGATTTTTAAAGTTTTCTATATAGATATAAAGGGAAAATAAGCCCCGCCCCCTGGCGGCCATGTTTTTTGATGAATCCAAATGGCTTGAACAATCTTGGTAGAGGATCACCAAAGGAAATTTTTTGCAAAATTATATTGAAATCAGTCCAGTGGTTTCGGACAAGAAGATTTTTTAAGTTTTTAGTTAAAAAATCTATTTTTAGCTCCTGTGACCTAGATATGCAATGGACCGGAACCATTTGAACAACTTTGAAAGAGGACCAACCAAGGATCATTTCTGTGAAGTTTGGTCAAATTCCAATCATTGGTTTAGGAGGAGATGTTGTTTAAAGATTGTGAACGGACGGACGGACAGACGGACGACGACGACGATGGACGGTGGGTGATCACAATAGCTCACCTTGAGCCTTCGGCTCAGGTGAGCTAAAAACAATCCAACCAGCTCGTACTAAGGAGATTTTGAAAGATTGCTATAGCAATACGAGGGATAACTCTATTCATAAACTTTGAACAATCATTCGGCCCTCCTACATACTGATGTTTCAGACAGTTTGATTGCAGTGGGGAATCCACGTGACCAAATGACTAGGTGCACAGAGTTTGTTACTATTTTTGGCTCCGCTTCAGGTAGGATGTTTTAGAATATCTCGATTTATACCTGAAGGAATTTTTTTTCAAATAAAGCACAGAGTATGCGGAAAATCAAGCTCTTTCTGGTGGTCAGTGCTATTCTGCAATCTGGTCGGATTCTCGAGAACATTCAGAGGATGTTTTTCGTCAAAATTCATGTACATTGTCCTGGTGACCCAGACTGACAGCAAAAACATTCTTCGAATGTTCTCGAGATAAAGACCAGATCGCAGAATAGCGCTTACACCACCAGAAAGAACTTGATTTTCCGCGTACTCTGCGCTTATTTGAACAAATTCCATTCGGTATGAATAGAGATATTCTAAAAAATCCTACCTGAAGCGGAGCTTAAAATAGTAATATGTCTTCGTGTGGTTTACGCTCCGACGCAATAGGCCGCTTACACCGCGAAAAAACAAATAAAAGGGGTGTTCAACAAACCTATTTCCTAGTTAAGAATGAATAATATTTATGTTGCCAACATTTCTATCAAGCTTAAGGCATAGTTCCTGTTTATTTATTATATAAAATTAAACCATGCGATTTTACATCCTTTTTTTTTTGCACATAATATAAGGCACATGATAATTCTGTATATTATCGACACAGTGGAGAGAAGTAAACTTGAACGCCCCTTGTTCGCTTAGCGTTTGGGCCGCTTACATCAAACATTTAGTTACACTGTACAAACTTAAAAGCTCGTCTATAATCATTTATTTCATTGCAACTATTTTATCGATATTATTTAAATTATGGGTATTTTTTCGATTGTTAACATCTGCATTGCCATACTGTACAACTTTAAATAGATAAATGTCATAATTAAGTGATTGTTTAGTCACGAATATATTTGTTAAACATCGGTAAATTCTATACTTACCCCTACTTGTTTGCAGAAGTTTATACATTTTTAACCAATCGCAAATTACTATTTATTCATTCGAGACTAATACCAATAAGTATGTCAAAAGCCAGCTTATACAGCTACGCCGAAAAAATAACCGTTTCGTGAGATTTATCATCGCTTCAAGGCACGTACAATCTTCCATATAGAGGCTGAGAGTGTTAAACAGGTCACAAATGAGACTATAAGACTTTGTCTAAAACGAAAGTTATTCTTAGTCATTACCTCCAAAAATTCAACAACACAGTCGACAGACCGGCCAAAGGGGCAGCTGCCGTATAGTTGTCTTACTAAAGACAAATTATTTTCAGAACTTTCTAGAAACAGTGTCTGTGCTACCGTCTCCCTCCCGCGATTTGAAAAGATCGGAGCGTCTGTTAAAAGTTTATGACAGTATGTAAAATCATATGTGTGAGAAAGAACAGATTTTGTTCCTAGACTGATACTTTTGGCTTTGTAGTTGGGTCTTCCCTTCTCGTTTTTCCAAAAGTAAGGGCGGGTTGGGGTCGGCGAGGGTAAGCAAGTATCGGGCACGCACCCAACGGAACTGTGGCTATACCTGTCTCTGAACAGCTAGAGTTTTTGTTGTTGTTGTTGTTGTTGTTGTTGTTGTTTTCAACTTCGGCCAATTGGCAGCCTATTCCGCCTCGAATATCATTTGAAAATGACAGTCATGGTAAATAAATTATATTTGAGAGAAAAATGTCGCATGACACCGAAATATATGTCTTAGATTTACGACAAAAAGTAAGAACTTCGCAAATCTCTAGAAATTCATAAAACGCGATTTCTGTCCTACGAACCTCGTACGATGTTAATAAGACACACAAAAAAAGTCGTAAACGCTTTGATGAAAGTGGCCCCTGTCCCAAAAACACGTTTTATGATTAAATTTGCAGAAGGGGGACTCTTTCAAAACTGATTTATACCTTCTGAAAAGAGTCCTTTGTTACAAGGAAAATTTGTTCCCTATGGGAGCAAAAATCTTTCCTTGTAGAGTAGGCCCAAATCAAGTGGGTCTAGTACCCTTAATATACTGTGGACCAAGGTCAGATCAGAAGCAGTGTTTACCATAAATGTTTTTTTATAAACAAACCCGTAAAAACTTATCACGAAAACATACCTATATAATTTTGACCCCATTAAACCCCACTTTTATACAGTAAAACTGGGGTTTTCTGGGGTAGACATTATTTTTCTTATTTCTGCTCAAAAACATAGATTGTGGATACTCGTTAGAACCGCCTCGGCGAGGCGGTTCTAATGAGTATCCACAATCTATGTTTTGAGCAGAAATATGAAAAATATCAGAATTTTTATCTGAAAACTTTATCTGAACCACTTTTTGGTGCCGAAATTTTCAATATATTTGAATAGGCGTGTTTTCGTAATGTTAAACCCAGGTGCAGAACAGACCGTTTGTTTCCATGCTATTTATAAGAGTATAGATCTAAATTAGATATAGAGTGCAGCAGTAATTACCATACATGCATGTATTCCACGGAGAAAGCAACATTTTAGACCCATATCAGATCAGACTGTTTTCTTTTTATGCTATGCCCAGTAATGTGGATGCAGATCACTTAAGAAAAACTCTGTTCACGGTCTGATTTGTTTGCGATTCCGTCCATAAAAAGATAAACTTGCTCCTAAATATTTCTATCCACATAACCTTCTGTAATTACTGTAAACACACACACACACACACACACACACACACACACACACATACTTAAACAGAAAACACGCCTTGATCAGCTACACTTACTGTTAGAAAACTCCTCCAAAACGATGCTCAAACGATACTCATACATCTTTTCTACTAATTTGTATTTCACTGGGGTTCTGAGTCATTTTCAGTACCAGTAGAAGAGAATAAGAGGGCCATCTGATTACCATACAAGTTTCGAGTAAGTTGGCCTGTCGGTTCAAGAGAAGAAGTTCAATACACATTTTCAAGATGGCGGACAGTTTGGATTTCCAGTCAGAACGACTTTAGCTACTTTTGATCTACAAGTCATCTCGATACGTCCAATGAAAGTTTCGAGTTAGCTGGCCTTTTGGTTCATGAGAAAAAGTTCAAATATTTTCAACATGGCTGCTAGTGCGACCATCTTGGATTTCCGATTAGATTTAGCTTTTCTATCTATATGTCTCCCCGAAACTTCCTATCAAGTTTCGAGTCAAATGGTCTTTCTGTTCAGGAGAAGGGGTTTAAAATAGATTTTCAAGATGGCAACTGTGGCGGCCATATTGGATTTTTGATCACAATTTTAGCTAGATCCTTCTTACCAAGTTTCAAGTTGAACAGCAGTTTGATACAGGAGACGAATTTTAAAATATTTTTTTAAGATGGCGACCATGACGGCCATCTTGGCTTTCCAATCGGAACGATTTTAGCTATTTTAGGCTGCAAATCACCATGCTACTTCCTACCAAGTTTCAAGTCAATTGACCTCTCTGTTCAAGATAGCAGCTCAATATCGATTTTCAAGATGGCGACTATGGCGGTGATCTTAGATTTTTTATCAAAACGATTTAGCTTTTTTTATCTACAAATTGCCTCGACACGTCCTACCAAGTTTTGAGTTATTTGGCATATGGGTCCCGGAGAAGAAGCGCAAAATACATTTTCAAGATGGCCGCCATTGTGATCATCTTGGATTTCCGCACAGAATTATTTTAGCTACTTTTTACCTACAAGATGTCCCAATATTTCCTACCAAGTTCCGCGTCAATTGACCTTTCGGTTCAAAAGAAGCGCAAAATAGACCTAGACGTTTCGGCAACGCACCTTCTGCGCATGCACGCGATAGGAAGGATGGTCACCTTTACAATGCGTTTGTTATTTACTTTACATTCTTTCTATATCTAGAACATATCCGTAAGCTTTATAGTGCCTGCTCAACGCAGTGCTGCCTTGGTTTATTAAGATACTGGGGCCAGTTTCAACAGTAAAGTTCGTACGATTAGTTGTTAAATGTTCGTGCGTTCTGTTTTAAGAAGTACGTACGTGGGTTTCATCAAAAGATCTCTAGAAGTTCGTACGAACATAAATTTGCGTTTCATCAAAAACGTCGTGGCCCAGTTGTTCAAAGCTAACGACATCATTAGTTAACGATTCGTTAAAATTTACATTGTGTGATACGCAAATATGCTGAAACTGTTTGCTGAAAAAATGTGAGTAGCTTGCAACAGCTACTCACATTTTTTCAGCAAAAAATATCAGAATATTGTATATTCAATCCGCTAAAACAGTTAACGAAATGACCCTTAATGAGCTCGTTAAGCTAACGACGCTTTGAACAATTGGGCCCGTGTGTTTTACTTTACTCCAATACAGGGCCGCAAAATATCACGTGCTAGATCACGTTCGGACTTATTTTAGCCGTGTAAAGTAGATTACACGACTTCAAGATCTCAACAAAAGGCAAAAAAGAAATTGACTTCTTATTGCAGGAGGTGGACAAACAAAAGTCCATTTTCTCGGGAAGCACTCCGCATTCGTAAGAATCCTCAATAGCAAGCGCTGACCAAAACGGCCAACGCTGTGTGCAACAGTGAGAGTAGTCCTACCCAAGACCACAGATGCTTGGGGTGGGCGTTCTGGCCCAGTAGAACATGCCAGGTACTGATAAAACTTGTTTGAAGACTTATAGACAATGTTTTTTTTTGTTTTTGTTTTTTTTGTTTTTTTTTTTTTTTTTTGTTTTTTAAAAAACGTCTCATTCACTGACAAGCTCTAATATGCACAAGCTAACAATCTTTTCAAAATCTGAAAGTGGGGGCCACACATCACATCATTCTCAAAATACGAAATAAATCTACAACTTACCCAACTCCGTCGATCCTGAAAATATTCCTCTTCACGCTCTCGTAAATGTCATCCCAAAATCTTATCAAATAGAAGAATATTCGTCAAAGAGTTTAACACAAATAATTTTCTTCTTGTACTTTAGTACCGAATCCATTGTTTTGAAGTCGCTTTTAGAGATAGAATAACAATGGATTCGGTACTAAAGTACCGACTTTCACCTTCCGTTTGATGATTGTAAAACCCGTCAAAAATATTTCCGCCCTCTCGAGTCGAGTGTCTAAAGTGTACATTTATGAGAGCGTGAAGAAGAATGAGGACAGCTGACGGGCCGATAACGACCCGCTGTAGATTTAGAAAGAATGCTAGCTGGGAAGCGACAAAGAATAGTAAATAATTGTTCCAATATTACAACCAAGGTTCTTAAAATGCAGTCCACTCTACAGCCGAAACTTTGCCAGTTTCCTTGTCAAAGCCACATCTCACTCATATAACGCAGGATTCGCAGTTGATATCTAGTTTCACCGCCGTACGCGCCTTTCTTCAAACGATAGCTTCTTTTCGTTATTTAGACATACCACGATGTAAATTTCAATCCTTAAATTCCTAGGACACCTGATTGCACCATTTTCTTTTGGGGATCAACTCTGTTCATCTGAATTTTCTGACATTTTCCAACATTTCTGGAATGCTCTGTGGCTTGGTTACGTCGACCAACTGATGGTCTTATCACTTTGCACATTTGTTGCCAATTTTCAACACTTTCCCTTTGTCTAAATGTTGATCATTTTATCTTCTGACGTTGAGAATTCTACTGAAAGAACCGTCATACTTTTGCCCTATTTGATTGTCCACTCGGTCACGGCAACTATGAGACGCTGGCGAACGTGACCGGAAAAAAACACGACCTTAACCTTAATCAAAAATAATGAGTTTGGTATGAGAGAGCCTATCTTCTGAGATGTCAAACCTGGTAAAACAAACCAACCTGGCCAGTTTCATAACACCTCTAGAGACATGAAATCAGTCCATCATAATTTAAGCTTTTTGACAATTGACTTCAAAATTTTAAGCTTATCTGGAGTTACATAAACTTGTAACCGAACCTTTTTATGCATCGCATAATCCAACCCATCGATTGAATTAACCTTTATCGCTCTCTGGGCAAATTCAGCAGATGCTGAATTGACATTTTGTTTTCGTTCTTTTCTTTTTTTTTTTTTTTTTTTTTTTTTCTTTTGTTTTTGTTTCCTTATCTTTCCCATAACACTGCAATTGACATGTCATGAAAATTGTCTTTACAGAGGAAACAATTGGCATGAAATGTCAAATCGTTTCCTGGGAGAAAACTGTTACAAAATGTTGTCCGCTTAAAAAACTTTTACACAGATATCCTGTCTTACGGAAGCACCTTCGCGCAATGCACAGAATTAATTCTATTCAATTGTTATTTTAAATAGAACAGACTTTCGTTGGTTTTCAAAACTTGATTTTGACGTAAACTTCCAGATCATTTTGTAAAGATATTTTAAATGCGCACAATGAAAGCTGAATCATATTACTCAGTGTACTCAGATGTGTAAATATCTGTGCTAAATTATGAAAAGCAATTTAGCATATAAATGTAAAGCATGTAATTTTTGTGTGTTAATTTGTCTACTATACCAGTATTTGAAAAATCCTTGCCAACCATGCACCTTTTTGATAAAGAGTAAGCAAAGTGTAACACTGGCCATGAAGATTGGCCAAAACTGGAAAAACATATTATTTAATTTGTAATAGAGGGTCATGATGGCCCTGGATCGCTTACCTGGGAAGCAGATTTTTTTCAACCTAGTGGAAGGATATTTTCAAAGTTTTCTGCACATATATATATGTATATATCAGACCCTGCCCTTTGTTGGTTATTTATTTTTTTTTTTTTTTTTTTTTTTTTTGGTGATACAAATTAATTTGAAAAATTTTGATGGATGGTCAGTCCAGTGATGTTTGTGAGTATTGTTGAAATCTAGTTAGTTGTTGATTACAAAATGTTCGAAGTGTTCTAGACAGACATATGAGGAACCAACAAAAATAATTTGAACAAATTTGATAGACATTCACCTATGGAACGTTTGTACAAAAAATTTGAAATTGGACCATACATATGTAGTTTGTGCAGAAGAAGAACTGTCAAGTTTACTCTACATAATTCCTAACCAAGCCAACTGGAAGTCATATTTTGAGACGGAACAGAAATCTTTTAACAAGATTTAAAGACCTTCTATTGAAGAAACATTTCTGTGACAAAAAACAACAACAAACAAGAGGACCATGATGGTCCTATATCGCTCACTTGAGCAAACAGATTTGCATACTTATATTACTGTTGAAGTTTCAGCCAAGTTCACTGCTCGAAATTTTATAGCCCTGCACCCCCCATTCCCCACCACCCCCCACAGCAGCCATGTTTTTTTTTTCTTTTTAACACATCATGACAACTAAATCTTGAAAGAGGGTCACCAAAGGAACATTTCTGCCAAGTAATATTGAAATTGGTCCAGTGGTTTCTGACAAAAAGATTTTTAAAGTATTTTATATAGCTATAAAGCCCTACCCCCTAACAGCCATTTTTTTCTTTTTGACGAATCATGACAGCTTGAAAAAACTTGGTAGAGGGTTACCAAAGGAACATTCTTGCCAAGTTAAATTGAAATCAGTTCAGTGGTTTCTGACAAGATTTTCAAAGTTTTCTATCTAGATATATAGAGAAAATAAGCCCCACCCCCTAACAGCCATGTTTTTTTGACAAATCAGGATTGCTTGAACATTCTTGGTAGAGGGTCACCAAAGCAACATTGAAATCGGTCAGGGGCTATTTGACAAGAAGAATTTCAAAGTTTTCTATACAGATATATACGGAAAATAAGCCCCGCCCCCACTGGGGGCCATGTTTTTTTATGTATCATGAAAGCTTGAACAATCTTGGTAGAAGGTCACCAAAGCAACATTGAACTCGGTGCAACGGTTTCTTATGAGAAGATTTTTAAAGTTTTTTATATAGATATATACGGAAAATAAGCCCCGCCCCAGTAGCGGCCATGTTTTTTGACGAATCATGACAGCTTGAACAACCTTGGTAGAGGGTCACCAAAGAAACATTCCTGCTAGGATATATTGAAATCGGTCCAGTGGTTTCTGACAAGAAGATTATTAAAGTTTTCTATATAGATATATAGGGAAAATAAGCCCCACCCGCTAGCGGCCGTGTTTTTTGACAAATCACGATTACTTGAACAATCTTAGTAAAGGGTCACCAAGGAAGGGTCACCAAGGAAACATGTCTGCCAAGTTATATTGAAATCAGTCCAGTGGTTTCAGACAAGAAGATTTTTTCAAGTTTTCTATATAGATATACAGGGAAAATAAGCCCCGCCCCCTAGCAGCCATGTTTTTTGACAAATCATGACGGCCTGAACAATCTTGGTAAAGGGTCACCAAGGAAACATTTCTGCCAAGTTATACTGAAATCGGTCCAGTGGTTTCTGACAAGAAAAATTTTTTTTCAAGTTTTCTATATAGATATATAGGGAAAATAAGCCCCGCCCCCTTGCTGCCATATTTTTTGACGAATCATGACGGCTTGAACAATCTTGGTAGAGGGTGACCAAAGACACATTCCTTCCAAGTTATATTGAAATCGGTCCATTGGTTTCTGACAAGAAGATTTTTAAAGTTTTCTATATAGAAACGTATATAGGGAAAATAAGCCCTGCCCCCTGGTGGCCATGTTTTTTGACGAATCCAAATGGCTTGAACAATCTTGGTAGAGGATCACCAAAGGAACATTTCTGCAAAATTATATGGAAATCGGTCCAGTGGTTTCGGACAAGAAGATTTTTACATTTTTCTATATAGATATGTAGGGAAAATAAGCCCCGCCCCCTGGCGGCCGTGTTTTTGACGAATCAAAATGGCTCCAACAATCTTGGTAGAGGATCACCAAAGGAACGTTTCTGCAAAATTATATGGAAATCGGTCCAGTGGTTTCGGACAAGAAGATTTTTAAAGTTTTCTATATAGATATATAGGGAAAATAAGCCCCGTCCCCTGGCGGCCATGTTTTTTGACGAGTCCAAATGGCTTGAACAATCTTGGTAGAGGATCACCAAAGGAACATTTTTGTAAAATTATATTGAAATCGATCCAGTGGTTTCGGACAAGAAGATTTTTAAAGTTTTCTATACAGATATATAGGGAAAATAAGCCCTGCCCCGTGGCGGCCATGTTTTTTGACGAATCCAAATGGCTTGAACAATCTTGGTAGAGGATCACCAAAGGAATATTTCTGCAAAATTATATGGAAATCAGTCCAGTGGTTTCGGACAAGAAGATTTTTACATTTTTCTATATAGATATATAGGGAAAATAAACCCCGCCCCCTGGTGGCCATGTTTTTTGACGAATCCAAATTGCTTGAACAATCTTGGTAGATGATCACCAAAGGAACATGTCTGCAAAATTATATCGAAATCGGTCCAGTGGTTTCTGACAAGAAGTTTTTAAAGTTTTCTATAAAGATATATAGGGAAATTAAGCCCCGCCCTCTGGCGGCCATGTTTTTTGACGAATCCAAATGGCTTGAAAAATCTCGGAAAATGATCACCAAAGGAACATTTTTGCCAAATTATATTGAAATCGGTCCAGTGGTTTTGGACAAAAGATTTTTAAAGTTTTCTATATAGATATATAGGGAAAATAAGATTTTTAAAGTTTTCTATATAGAAACGTATATAGGGAAAATAAGCCCTGCCCCCTGGTGGCCATGTTTTTTGACGAATCCAAATGGCTTGAACAATCTTGGTAGAGGATCACCAAAGGAACATTTCTGCTAAATTATATGGAAATCGGTCCAGTGGTTTCGGACAAGAAGATTTTTACATTTTTCTATATAGATATGTAGGGAAAATAAGCCCTGTCACCTGGCGGGCTATATTTTTTGACAAATCCAAGTGGCTTGAACAATCTTGGTAGAGGATCACCAAAGGAACATTTCTGCAAAATTATATCGAAATCGGTCCAGTGGTTTCTGACAAGAAGATTTTTAAAATTTTCTATATAGATATATAGGGAAATTAAGCCCCGCCCCTGGCGGCCACGTTTTTTGACGAAACCAAATGGCTTGAACAATCTTGGTAGAGGATCACCAAAGGAACATTTTCGCAAAATTATATTGAAATCGGTCCAGTGGATTCGGACAAGAAAATCTTTTTTTCAAGTTTTCTATATAGATATATAGGGAAAATAAGCCCCGCCCCCTGGTGGCCATGTTTTTTGACGAATCCAAATGGCTTGAACAATCTTGGTAGAGGATTACCAAAGGAATATTTCTGCAAAATTATATGGAAATCGGTCCAGTGGTTTCAGATAAGAAGATTTTTAAAGTTTTCTATATAGATATATAGGGAAATTAAGCCCCGCCCCCTGGCGAACAAGTTTTTTGACAAACCAAATGGCTTGAACAATCTTGGTAAGGGATCACCAAAGGAACATTTTTGCAAAATTATATTGAAATCGGTCCAGTGGTTTCGGACAAGAAGATTTTTAAAGGTTTCTATATAGATATATTGGGAAAATAAGCCCCGCCCCCTGGCGGCCATTTTTTTTTTTTTTTTTTTTTTGACGAATCCAAATGGCCTGAACAATCTTGGTAGAGGATCACCAAAGGAACATTTCTGCAAAATTATATGGAAATCAGTCCAGTGGTTTCTGACAAGAAGATTTTTAAAGTTTTCTATATAGATATATAGGGAAAATAAGCCCCGCCCCCTGGCGGCCATGTTTTTTGACGAATCAAAATGGCTCGAACAATCTTGGTAGAGGGTTACCAAAGGAACATTTCTGCAAAATTATATGGAAATCGGTTCAGTGGTTTCTGACAAGAAGATTTTTAAAGTTTTCTATATAGATATAAAGGGAAAATAAGCCCCGCCCCTTGGCGGCCATGTTTTTTGACGAATCCAAATGGCTTGAACAATCTTGGTAGAGGATCACCAAAGGAAATTTTTTGCAAAATTATATTGAAATCAGTCCAGTGGTTTCGGACAAGAAGATTTTTTAAGTTTTTAGTTAAAAATCTATTTTTAGCTCCTGTGACCTAGATATGCAATGGACCGGAACCATTTGAACAACTTTGAAAGAGGACCAACCAAGGATCATTTCTGTGAAGTTTGGTCAAATTCCAATCAGTGGTTTAGGAGGAGATGTTGTTTAAAGATTGTGAACGGACGGACGGACGGACAGACGGACGACGACGACGACGGACGGTGGGTGATCACAATAGCTCACCTTGAGCCTTCGGCTCAGGTGAGCTAAAAACAATCCGACCAGCTCGTACTAAGGAGATTTTGAAAGATTGCTATAGCAATACGAGGGATAACTCTATTCATAAACTTTGAACAATCATTCGGCCCTCCTACATACTGATGTTTCAGACAGTTTGATTGCAGTGGGGGATCCACGTGACCAAATGACTAGGTGCACAGAGTTTGTTACTATTTTTGGCTCCGCTTCAGGTAGGATGTTTTAGAATATCTCGATTTATACCTGAAGGAATTTTTTTTTAAATAAAGCACAGAGTATGCGGAAAATCAAGCTCTTTCTGGTGGCCAGTGCTATTCTGCAATCTGGTCGGATTCTCGAGAACATTCAGAGGATGTTTTTCGTCAAAATTCATGTACATTGTCCTGGTGACCCAGACTGACAGCAAAAACATTCTTCGAATGTTCTCGAGATAAAGACCAGATCGCAGAATAGCGCTTACACCACCAGAAAGAACTTGATTTTCCGCGTACTCTGCGCTTATTTGAACAAATTCCATTCGGTATGAATAGAGATATTCTAAAAAATCCTACCTGAAGCGGAGCTTAAAATAGTAATATGTCTTCGTGTGGTTTACGCTCCGACGCAATAGGCCGCTTACACCGCGAAAAAACAAATAAAAGGGGTGTTCAACAAACCTATTTCCTAGTTAAGAATGAATAATATTTATGTTGCCAACATTTCTATCAAGCTTAAGGCATAGTTCCTGTTTATTTATTATATAAAATTAAACCATGCGATTTTACATCCTTTTTTTTTTTTGCACATAATATAAGGCACATGATAATTCTGTATATTATCGACACAGTGGAGAGAAGTAAACTTGAACGCCCCTTGTTCGCTTAGCGTTTGGGCCGCTTACATCAAACATTTAGTTACACTGTACAAACTTAATAGCTCGTCTATAATCATTTATTTCATTGCAACTATTTTATCGATATTATTTAAATTATGGGTATTTTTTCGATTGTTAACATCTGCATTGCCATACTGTACAACTTTAAATAGATAAATGTCATAATTAAGTGATTGTTTAGTCACGAATATATTTGTTAAACATCGGTAAATTCTATACTTACCCCTACTTGTTTGCAGAAGTTTATACATTTTTAACCAATCGCAAATTACTATTTATTCATTCGAGACTAATACCAATAAGTATGTCAAAAGCCAGCTTATACAGCTACGCCGAAAAAATAACCGTTTCGTGAGATTTATCATCGCTTCAAGGCACGTACAATCTTCCATATAGAGGCTGAGAGTGTTAAACAGGTCACAAATGAGACTATAAGACTTTGTCTAAAACGAAAGTTATTCTTAGTCATTACCTCCAAAAATTCAACAACACAGTCGACAGACCGGCCAAAGGGGCAGCTGCCGTATAGTTGTCTTACTAAAGACAAATTATTTTCAGAACTTTCTAGAAACAGTGTCTGTGCTACCGTCTCCCTCCCGCGATTTGAAAAGATCGGAGCGTCTGTTAAAAGTTTATGACAGTATGTAAAATCATATGTGTGAGAAAGAACAGATTTTGTTCCTAGACTGATACTTTTGGCTTTGTAGTTGGGTCTTCCCTTCTCGTTTTTCCAAAAGTAAGGGCGGGTTGGGGTCGGCGAGGGTAAGCAAGTATCGGGCACGCACCCAACGGAACTGTGGCTATACCTGTCTCTGAACATCTAGAGTTTTTGTTGTTGTTGTTGTTGTTGTTGTTGTTGTTTTTAACTTCGGCCAATTGGCAGCCTATTCCGCCTCGAATATCATTTGAAAATGACAGTCATGGTAAATAAATTATATTTGAGAGAAAAATGTCGCATGACACCGAAATATATGTCTTAGATTTACGGCAAAAAGTAAGAACTTCGCAAATCTCTAGAAATTCATAAAACGCGATTTCTGTCCTACGAACCTAGTACGATGTTAATAAGACACACAAAAAAAGTCGTAAACGCTTTGATGAAAGTGGCCCCTGTCCCAAAAACACGTTTTATGATTAAATTTGCAGAAGGGGGACTCTTTCTAAACTGATTTATACCTTCTGAAAAGAGTCCTTTGTTACAAGGAAAATTTGTTCCCTATGGGAGCAAAAATCTTTCCTTGTAGAGTAGGCCCAAATCAAGTGGGTCTAGTACCCTTAATATACCGATGTTATAGTCGTGTTCATGTATTATATAGACTGGCTCCGGTCTCAAGTGACTGAATATTTATTCTTATAATCAGGTTTAGTAATCCACAAAAATAAAGCCAAAACACAATCAAAATAATATTATGACTATAAAGGTTGGTCACTGTTAATAGCCAATTTACGTTATAATCGCTACTACAAGTCGACTGGCAATAGCCGATTTACATTAATTACATTAATAAAGCTATTGTCAGTCGACTGGTAATAGCCATTTTAACATAAATCGGCTACTACAAGTCGACTGGCAAAAGCCGATTTACATTGAAAAGGCTATTATCAGTAGAGTGGTAATAGCCATTTTAACGTTAATCGGCTACTGCAATAGCCAGGTTGTTTAAATTATATACCTTATTAAAGCGATCTCCAATGCCTGTTTGTTTTATTCGGGTTTTACGTCAGTTTCAACAATCTTTCAGTCATATCTCGACGGTGTCTGCATGTAACAGGGAGTGGGAGCTCAATGCTCATTTTAGAGTGTTGCCTCGCTGAAATATCATGCCCCAGACAAATGACATGGTATTACACCCAGTCACATTATACTGACACTGTAATCCCAACATGCTACCAAAAAAGGCAGGGACCAGTTTCATAAAAGCATTTACGACATATTTTCGTCTTACAAACGTCCTACGAAGTTCTTAAATCAAAAATCATAAAACTTTCGACATTAACGAAGTTCTCACTTTTTGTTGTTAATTTAAGATGTATATTTCGGTGCCATACCTAGCGTTTTCGTCTTAAATTTTGGTAACAGACAAGTCATGGCTGCTGATTTTCAAGCTTTATTAGATGAAAAGGAAAACAATCAACCAAAGTTAAGAAAAGACAGAATTTTCAAGGATAGGTATGTAGGATTCCTTCTTAAAATCCCAGTTGTCATGTCTAAAATAATGTGCGGTCAACGTTCAGATAAGCGATGGCTGATCACAGCCTTTGCAGCATGAGTCATCTTCGGATTCTAATCTGCCCGACTTGTAAATTGTTTGCAGTTCCAATCTTTCTACACGCATTTGACACTTTGCTGAATCCAAATTTACTCGCAACTCGGCTCAAGTGCTTTATCATTGTGCAGGAAGACAATCTCATTACGAAAACATACCTATATAATTTTGACCCCCTTAAACCCCACTTTTATATAGTAAAACTGGGGTTTACAGGGGTATACATTATTTTTCTTATTTCTTCTCAGAAACATAGATTGTGGGTACTCGTTAGAACCGCCTCGCCGAGGCGGTTCTAACGAGTACAGCAGCAGGGGGCGGGGGCCGAATGGACTTTTTATTGGGCCCCAAAACGGGTCCCACGTAGACCAAAAAATTGGTATGCGTCTAGGCGGTTTTCACGGGCGTGCGGCGGCTCCCTAAGGCCCGACCTCCTGAGGTCCCCAAGTGACCATAGTGAGAGCCCCTGGGGACGGCCCCCACCCTCGCCGGCCTTGGGGCTCTCACTTTAGCGCATTTTTGTCAGGGCTGCCGATGTTTCGACTACCTTTGAGACCAGCTCCTTGCGAAACGAACCTCCTATTTAGACATAAGGGTGCGGTTGGCATACCCACGAAGATGAAAGGTCATAATCAATGTGCGTGGTTAAAAGTGGGCGAGCCGGATATCTGCGGGAAAAGTTGTTGCCGAACGTTTTGCAAGGTTCACCTGGTCAAACTTCGCAAAGGCCGCCCAGTTCCCGTTCCCTGTAAGTCTTGCGGGAGGGGGGTTTAGAGCGAGATACATTGCTGCCGGAAGTGCGGGTGAGAAAGGGTTCGCCAGCACCATATAGGGCTGGAGAAAAAAACCAGAATACAGTTCAATTTAGTGCTAGATCAGCTTATTGCGGAACGAACTCCTATTTAGACAATAAAATGCAATAAAAAAAAAGTTGCGATATATATACCCCGCCGCGAGCTCAGCTTACTGCGGAACGAACTCCTATTTAGACAATCAGTTGCAATAAAAAAAGTTGCGATAAAAAAAAGTTGCGATATATATACCCCGCCGCGAGCTCAGCCTATTGCGGAACGAACTCCTATTTAGATAATTAGTTGCAGTAGGTATACCCCATCTAACACATGGCTACTATTACTATGGATGACCTGATCGAAGAAATGCTCGCAGAGTACAAGCCAAGGTTCATCCTCGATGAGTCCATTCCAGAAGCTGAGGAAAGACTCCTCCCCCGGCCGCTTCGACCACAGTGGTCATTTACCGACCTGGATGATCGTGTCCCCCACCCAGAAAGACTCCCGGTTTACGAGCCGTGGGTCGAGATACTTAACGACGCCAAAGATGAATTCGAGGTAGATGGCGCCGCCGCGGTCTTCTCTACATGGAGGGTTGAACGAGAAGACCCGCTGGACGGCGATGTCGACATCACCGAAGGCATATATGCCAGAGCCGGCAGGTTGGCACTGGACGCTCGGATGGCCGACGTCAGGGCTACCCAACTTCTGGCGGCTCTCCCAGGGGGCACGGAGCTTCTCCTGAGAATCAAGTTTCTCCGGGAGGAAGCAGAAGATGATTTGGTCCTTGAAGACAAGTTTGATCCAGTCCGGGCTGAGCGAAAGAAGGGCCTAGGGGTCGTCGAGGTCTCTCGGGACATAAAGCCTGGCGTGTTGACTGGAATTGACAGTGTGTTCTATCAGAACGCCTACCCCGTCACCGCAGTTGTCTACGGCCTATACCCTGTCAGGGATCCAGATCCTGCCAACCTAGCTCCGTTAAGAGATGGTGACCTCAACTGTGTGGCTCAGAGGGTGGTCGAGCACTTTGAGGGCGCTTTGAGAGGCCAGGGACTTACACCCACACGGCGACATAAGATCCAGGAGGGGAAGAGAAAGTCCACGAAACCGGCGCCACGGTCGATGACGTGGTCGAGATGGAGAAGATCCTCAAAAGAGCGATCATCCTGAGGGACATCGCTGGCGAGGACATCTTAAACAGTGGCAAATATGGAAGAGGTGGGAATGGCGGCCATAGATTCATAGAACTCATCTTCCACAAAGGCCACGCCTGGCTCAAAGACTCCACTTCCCCCAGAGTAGAGAGGTCCACATCTACGAGGGCAATGTCTGGCACGCCATCCGGGAAGTCACCCAGGGCAAGCCATTAGCGGTCTGGCTCCTGGGCGGTCAAGACCGACAGCTCTCTGTCGACCAGTTCGTCACCTACAGGACACGAGAGGCCCACGAAAGACTCCAAGCGACCTGCGCCAAACTGGGCAACCCTGAACTTGCTGAGAGAGCCTTCGGCGAAAACCACGCGGCTAGCATTATGGCAAAGGAAAGGAACGACTGGAAGCCAACCCCAGCCAACCTCCTCCCAGACATCGAGAAGGCCTGCGTGGAGCACGGCCACGGCGGCCTCTGGAATTCGATGGGTTATGACACGAGGGAAGTCACTTCTATCGACATGAAGGCCTGCTATCCGGCATCCTTCCAGGGTATGGGTGAAGCAAAACCCTATTTCGAGCGGTTCGGGCATCCTACTCACCGCATGACCCGCGTGGCAATTAATGGCCCTCTCCCCAAAGACTTAGGCACAGATTTCGCCGAGGTTCAAGAATGGGAGTTTGAGGCTACCTGCCATCCGGTCATCCCTGCCTGGTTTGGAAGGCATTTCTCCGAAGGCGGTTGGGCCCCGACACAGCTCTTTGGCTTTCTGGCAGAGTCTGGCCTGCTGAGGTCTCTCAAAGTCAGGGAGGCGATCATCTCCTTTGAAAAGCAGACTGAGATTTGGTTGCCCGAAAGCAGGGACCAGGCCTGCTCCGTCATCGGCAAATTCACCCAGGGCAGCAAGGCAGATGGAAAAAGGCTCACAAGGAGGTTGGTGACCGACCGCGGCGAGCTCGACTACCTTGTCCGGGATACCCGCCTCTCGGGCACTTTGGTCGGAGCACCAATGGAGTGCGAGCTTGGTCACATCCTCACTTACTACGATGGATCCCAGCCCCAGTTCGCCCACCTGAGGGAAAGCATGCTGGCCTACGCCCACATCAACCTCCTCTCTATGCTTTCAAGGTTTAAACCCGACGAGGCCGTCCGAGTGGCAACCGATTCCATCTATGTAAAGAAAACGGCGCTCTGCAAGCTCGAGGGGGTCGGAGCCTACAAGCCTCAAGAGGTGCATCCAGAAGGGAATTGCCGCATCTGTCTCACCTACCATGACAAGGCAACCCCGAGGCCACCACGAGATGGGATTGCCCCAGCCCAGTGGCGTGACAAAGGCGATAGCCTCTACATGCCGATGGAACACGCGGCCTACCTCGCCAAGCCTAACTACGTCTGTTCTGAAAAGGACCTCACTCCCAGCACTGCGCCGCGCAACGACGATCCCCTGACCCGACATCAGCTGAGCTACCTAAACGGCGGCGGGGGCAGCGGCTAAACCACGCAAGCGATCGAGCTCTTTCGTACCAGAACCCCCACTCGTCTTCACCCCGACCCATCGCCTGGCCAAAGAGATGCGGGCCAGGGGCGTCCAGGCCCAGACCTATCACAGCTTCTTCCGCTGGAGCGGCCAAACGGACTGGACGCCCGAAAGGATGGGACAGAAATTCGTTCCCCGTGTGATCATCTGGGACGACGTCTGCACAGCGCCCCGCCCCACTCTGGAAACCTTCCTGTGCTGGCTCGAGGGACAGGGCGTCAGGTCATCTGCTGTGGCGACCAGGGGCAGCCACCCCCAATCGCCGGAGAAATGCCACACTACTGGCTCCGCGGGCATGCCGCCTATTACGAAGAGGTCGAGGTAGACCACAGAGCCAAAGACCCCCTTCTCAAGGCCCTCAAGAAGCGAATCCGCCTTCAGCCCGACAGGGTCCAGTGTCGAGAGATACGAAAGGCGCTTCCTGGTTGCCTCGAGTGGGAGCGCTTCGTGGAGGCCTGGAAGCCATGTGATCATATCTTGACCTCGAGGCAGAATGTTCGCGACCGGGCCCAGAGGCTGCTGTTCGAGCGCCCTGAGAAGTGTTTCCCGGACGCCCCCGTACCTCTGCTATACCGCCCAAACACACTCGGCGGCAAAACATCATGGTCACCATCCATGGGCCCTTGCTGGATGGCAGGCCAGACCAGCAAGAGCTCGTCCTGAATGACGTCGTCGAGGTGCCCTTGAAATATGCCCGCGAGGTCCTCGACGGTAAGTGGAGCCAGGACTGGGCTCTTGGTTACGCCCTCACTGGTCACAGTTGCCGACCCCAAGAAAGTCTGGATCATAGACGACTTTCTCCAGTGGTCCAACCTGGCTTATCTTGCAGTCTTACGGGTGGAGTATCTCAGCCAGCTCGAGCGGGTAGTATGTCCCCACCCCCCCACCCCCCCCCCCCACCCCCCGAGAAGGGCTCTGAGGGTGCATGCACACTCACCGAGCAGCAGCTCCGCAAGACCATCATAAAAAAGCTGGTGGCCTATAAGCGACAGGACCAAGCCAAGGGGCTCAGGTTTAGCCTGAAGGTTGATCACATCCTAGCACTGAAGGAGGCCCAGAACAATCGCTGTGCCGCGTGCAACATCGAGCTCCTATGGGCTTACCAGCCGAAGGACACCCAGCAGTTCAGTGTCGACCGGTTCGACAACTCCGCGGGCCACATCCACGATAACGTCAGGCTGACCTGTCTCGAGGGCAACCGAAAGAGAGGAGCAGCAGCGCTCAGCGCTTGAGAACCCCATCTGGAGGAAGCTGAGTGTCGGGCGGCACTACGAGGAGTTCCTCCCTGACAAAACCACGCGGCGGCCCATCCTGCAAGTAATACAACACGGGCTCATCGGGCTTGGTCACCGAGCGTCCGAGCCGGTGAACCTCAAGAGACAACACAGGGTCTGTAGCGCGTCGACGGCCACCTTCCAGCTCGCCAGGCTAGTACAGATGGCGAACGCCGAGGGGACTTTCTGCTCCTCGAGACCAACCGGGCGGCCTGGAACTCAGAGGAGGGCTTTTGTGCGCCGCGGCGCTGCGTCTTGGCCTTGATGGTATCAGAGGGCTTTTTGCCAGTCAACCTAGTCACTTCGTCGTTCAGAGCGGCTACAACGCTAGGCAGCCGAGCCACCCACTCTGTTGACCTCTGACCCGAAGGGAGGCGCATCTCTTGGGCGTATTGGTGTCCAAACAACCGCTCTGCGAAGGTCCTGTTCCAGCGCGCCACGACGCCTTGGTCCCTGTGAATATCGACCCGACCGCGCCGGACCTGGACAGAGTGCTTTGCCAGCAGCTGGCTCACTGCACCCATGAACTCGCGCCCAGGGTCAACCTGAAGGAGCTTCGGCCACCGCAAGGGGCTCCGCATGTAAATCCGAGCCAGGCCATTGGCAACCTCTGCAGCGGTCTAGCTAGTCAGAAGCTCAGCCTCTTTGTAGCGCGAGGCCACATCAACGCCGTGAGAGCGTAGCGGTAGGTTTTCCGCCCTACGAGGTCGTGTGGCAGAAAGAGCAGATCCGCGTGGTGGACCTCGTTGGGCACCGCCACGTCACTTCGGCCGCGGTACGCGCCGTGTTTCGGGCAGATAGATCTGCCAGATGGCCTGCCTTTTGAGCCAGTCCTTGGCCTGCTGCTCAGTCACCTTTGCTGCAGACGCCAGCTTCTCGATGGCCGCGAGCCCCTTCCAGTAGCCTTGGGGGCTTTAGTATAGGGCAGAGAGCTTACTGTCGGCCATTGCTACTAAGGTATTCCAGCAGCCCGACCAGCCTCCAACATGCGGACGCCACAGGCTCAGGAAGCTGTCCAGTTGTCGCTCGGAGGTTGGTCGGGCCAGCCAGCACCCCCGCCAGAGCTCAAGCGACTTTTGCGCAATATCGATCATGATGTGGGCCAGAGGGCCGGGGATTTTGTGGCGGCGGGCGCAGTGGCCGACCTCGAGCATTGCGCAGTAAAGCTCTTCGGGAAGACCCATGATATAGGGTCGCAGAAAATAGGCTTTAAATTAAAACGCGCCTCACTTCTTGACGAGTTGGTAGGCCACAAAGCCGGTCGAGGCCATCCCCAGGATGACGAAGGCGATCTCGCGGTCTTTCTGGCCGTCACTCGGGTGATAAAAGTCGGCGAGCTGGGGCTCGGGCCCCAGGGGGTCGAGGTTGTGCCCGTTGACCTGCGCATATTCCTGCATTGCAGCGTCAACATCCCGGAACGTCTTAACAGCATGACCCTGCCGGCGAAGTTCCTCGTTGATCCAGTTGAGGCGCTCGGTCCGTTTCCGGGACCATGACGCCTGTGCGGCCTGCAGCTGCTCGACTGCTTTATCGTGACGCTTGCGCTCTTCGTCGACGCCAGAGCTTCTCAAAACGGTGAATAAGTTGTTCGATCCCGAGAAAGCAAGGGCGTTCACCAGGGCGCCCCCAACGAGCATTGCAATGCTTGCCATTACTTCAAGATATCAGCAGGTATGATCTCCTGTTTAATTAGCAGGTCCTTGGATCCCATGGCCAGAGCGACGTCTAGCACCACCACGCCGACGTCACGGGGGCTGAAGTCAAGCTTCGGGGGGCTACCCCCACCCCATCGCCATCTTGCCAAGCCGGGCGTATCCCGTGGCCATGCCCGAGACTACGGCACTGTGGTAGAGCGCATTCACGATCATCTTCCCGTCGGTTGCTGGAGTCGTCATGGTTGCTCATTCCATATAAAAGGGGTCTCGACTCCTTAATTGCTTAGCACCGTGGACAGGCTGCTTGGGCGCGGAGTCAACGGGGGCTGCCGCCACCGACGCGGGACTTCTCGTTTGCGCGTTTCGGAGAAACACGAGGGCCCCGCCCGCAAGACAAGCCCCAACGACCCACGGGGTCCAGTTAGTTAGTCCTTCGCGGCGTTCCGGCCGTTTGTCCGCGGAAACCGCTGCCGCTTCCTTTTGGAGGAATATTGGCAGACGTGTCGTCACCCGCAGGGGGGGGGGGGCGAAATGATTCCTTGGATGCTCGAAGCTGCTCGAAAAGTCGTTCTTCTTGCTTTGCCTTTCGGGCGGCACCCCCGGCACGCCAGGCTGCCACTTTTTTTTTTTTTTTATGATCCTTAACTTTCTCCGTAACTCTTTCCACTGGAGGACTCTGTGCTGGCTCCTCCGCCGTCTCTTGGTTCTCCTGCTTCGTCTCCTCCATCGTGTACTCTAACAGGGCAGCAGTGTCCAAACTGGCAGTGCTTCAAGGTGGTCAGCGCAGCGGTAAGCGGTGCAAGGATCATGCCGTAGCGGTGGTAGAGCTCGCAGGTAGCACTGCTAAGATCGTGCCCGACAAACGGGTCGCTCTCGAGGTCTGCGATAAGCCCTGGCTGGTTTTCGATTGGGAGAAACATGGCCACGGTCCCCGCGTAAATCTGGAGCGCCGCAGACCCCAAGGTCTTCGTCATCGCCGCCCCCAGCCTGGCTTCGTAGCGGGCGTACAGCTTCTCGATTTCGGTGTTATCCAGAGCATCGATTTGATCGGCGGTGAATGTTTTCCCGCGGACCAACAGTCCATACAGCCCAGCTTGGCCTCCCGCCGCGACCGCAGCGAGACGTTCACGGCGTTTTTGCACCCGTTCTTCCTGCTTTGGCGTCGCCGCTGGGGCGGCTGCCGGTGGAGCCCCCTTGGCTAGGCCAGCGCCAGCGTCCTGTAGGTCAGCAACTGACATCAGCTTATCGATCAGTTCGTCACAGTCCATTGCGCCTATGACAAGCCGGCGGGCACGTTTAATATAGAGTGCAGCTCGGCGCAGACACCAAACAACGAAAACCAGCAGTACCAAATGCGTGCCAAACACGGCGACCAGCAGTCCTTCAGTAACGAGAAGCATTGCTACACAACTATATAAGCAGCAGGTTGATCTGTTTTCAACAGAAGCTTGGCGTGTTTTCTCTCGGCTAGCTGCTTCCGCACCAACGCCCGCTGTTCTCGAGTCGGTATCACGTCGTTCTCCCGCAGGCAGTCTTCAAAGCTGTCGCGATCCTTGCAGTGGAAGAGTGCGACCCAGCGCGTCTGCTCGCGCAAGTCCGTCAGGACCGAGTTGTATTTCTGGGTGAGGATGATGAAAAGTGTTGGATAGCCCTTAAACACCGGGTAGAAGGCCCGCAGGTAATCGTGAAGGCGTTCACCGGGGTCTAGAATGTAGACCTCAGGGTCCGTCTAGAGCCAGGGGCACTGCTTGTAGGTCTTGTTGTGCTCTATGGTGGGGCACAGGATCACAATGTGTTGAAAGAACCCCCGGTAGGGGCCTTCTTCGAGCAAAGACAGGACGAAAACGGTTTTTCCGCATCCCGTCTACCCGCAGGCAATTGCCGAATGGGCGCCCTTGGGCAGAAGATGATTAATAAACAGCTGAGACGAACCGGCCATCTTCGAGGTTCAGCTGGGCATCCATGATGATGTACAGATAGATGTTCAAAGCGCCGGCCGCCTCTGCCGTCCTAGTCAACTGGATGGTCACTCCTTCGCTCGCATTCTCTATGCGGCGGCCACTGCCATGAAGCCGGTCATCATCGGTTGTCCTGAGGTCAAGCCACAGAGCGAACTTGGAGGTCAAGAACTCCCCGAGAGAGACGTCGGCGAGACCAAGGTCTTTCGCCACCACTGCCACCTCGGGGTGGCGTTTCCTGCCGGATGCAAATAACTTCCTCGCCTCGTCCCACATCTGATAGGCACGCATCCCCTGAATAAAGAGCTGGTTGGGGATCCCCTCGATCGTGACGTCAACCTTCGTTATTTTCGGGTTATAGAAGGACTCCGTGTTGCGAGCGAAGGGCCGTTGCGCGGTAACGTCCTCAAAGAGCATCAAGACCCCTTTCATGCTGCGCGCGGGCACGTTGAGGTTGATATTCCAGAGGGTGTCGCTCTTGTCTCTGTTTATTTTGCGGTGGCGCAGTACCCGATCATAGAGGATCGCGAGGCGGCCGTTGTACTGATTGGCGATCATGCGAGGCAGCTCTGGCTGCGTGACGATGTCATACTCTAGACTGATGTTTTCAATGTCATATGAGGCGTCGGCATCGTCTGTGGCCCGAATTGCGCGGCTGTAGTCGTTGAAGGTGAGTTCGTACTCCAGCCTGTCTCCAAGCGCGCTTTGGTAGAACGGCATGTGGCCCTCGAGCAGCTCGAAATCGAGCGGAATGTAGAAGCGGTTGCCGAAGGCATCGGCGATGGCCTTGTCGGCCGCGACTGTCATCTTTCTTTCCGGCATCGATGCGAATCCGCGTTGCGTTTCGGTTACCAGACGTATCGATGCCTTGGTATTGGTCATTTGTCCTCTCCAAGGCCGTCTTCCAGAGATCGCCGTAACAGCTGAAGACGTCACTATCGTCGACGGACATCACCTCGTTGCCGGAGATCTTGATCACAGTCTTCTTCACGATGGCGCGGCCCAGGTTCTGAACCACGGTCCGGTTTGCATCCACTATTCAGCGCGATTCTGAAGGCCAGGCGGGCAGTCCCTGGAATGATCACGTCATGCGCGCCGAGGTTCGGGAATCGAACCAGCAGCTGTTGATTCTGATCAATCGTGCTCGGGTTATTGGTTATCACGACAGACTGCCGCACGCCTTTGACCCCCAGGGGTTCGCGGATGCACCGGTAAGGATTAAGCTTGCGCCCGAATTTGCTCGAAGCCATGGTGTATTTGAACCTACGCAACAACCTTTAAATAAGCATCCACTGTCAACGCCGCATTGGATGACGTCACTTTCGAGAACCCCACGTTCGACCCTGACGGGCCTGGAGAAGACGATGATTTCGACCTTCCCGACCCCCATATGGAGCCACCGCTTGACGTCCAGCAGCTGCTCAATGCGTCTGGCGACAATTTGCAGAGCTTGCAGGAGGAGTTAAGAGAGGCGGAACTTGAGGCCCAGAAGAAGCGCCTCGTTGACAGTTTCTACAACGAAGTGAGCCATACCTATGGGCTGCGACCCGAAGGCAGGATCGACTATAGCCAGTTCGGGATCGACCCCGACGGTAAGACACTTTACTGGACGCCTGAAGACAAGAAGATCTCCATTGCTGCGACGAGGGGAAAATTCCGGTTTCTGGGTCTAGACACGCTGGCCCGAAGATACGGGGCGGGTGGCGCATATGCACTGCGGAGATCGCTGGGGCTCCCTGATTATAGATCGGGGGCATCGCGGGGGATCGGCAGAGAGGTCGTGGAGACACTCCAGAGAGCAGAGGAGACCCTCCCGAAAAACACTGAGGCAATCGAGCTGAAGGATCTCTCCGGCGTGGCTGATACCACAAGTCAAAGCGTAGAAGACGTCGAGACCGCATTGAAGACCATTAATGATCCGCAAATGGACGTCACGTGGGTCACACAGGCCAGAAGAGAACTAGCCGGAGTTTGGGAGGCCATGATGAGATCGAGGGACGAGCTCGCTAACAACCTCGCGAAGCTAAGCGCTATCGACGAGCGGAAATCCGAAGTCGAAAAGCTCTTAGCCAGGGAACGCCGAAAATTGACCGAAACGGACGACACCGAAATTCAACAAGATATTCGAGACCGAATGGAGAAGCTTTAAGGCGAGGTCTCCGACATCGAGCTTGAAAGGCGGGCGAGGCTCGAAGCCCTCTCTATGAATAGAGCAGCTCTCCGGTCGCAAATCAACAGAATTCGTGAGACCATCAGGCGGCTCCCCCATGAAGACAAGACGCTGGCTGAGCGAATTCGAACTCTCTTCCGCGAACAGGGGATAACGATCGCGAGCATCCTAACAGCAATCGGCATGGCGATAAGCACTCTCGTCCTTGCTGTCACTGGCGGAGGAGCGGGGGGGGGGCACCCCATCGCCGGCTCCAAAGCCATCCGACAAGGGCGGGGTCAAGGAGTGGGTAAAAAAGCACCTACAGGCCCTTGGGCGTGCCCTGGCCAAATTGGCCGGTAAGGCCGCTGCGGCCCTGCCCGGCATTATAAGCTCAATCGTCTCTTGGCTCCTGAGCACGCTAGGGAAGGCCGCGACGGTTCGCTGACAATGTGTGGGCCTTGGTCATCGGCGTGGGGGCGCTTCTTCTCGTGGCCGCAAGGGACTGGCTATCTCAACGACAGCCAAAGCGCCACTAGGTTGACCCCGACCCCTGCGGCTATGAGAGCCGTTTTCTCTTCTTCGTGGATTGTCGCAGCCGCGGCAGACGCGTTGCGGAGCAACAGCGGCTGGCGTGGGTGGTGACCCTGCGGGTCTCCCACTCAGTGCCCCCTTATGATCAGTCCCGGCCGGTGCTGCGATTTTTCCTTCGAGGGATCGCCTGTGGTCTTGCCGATCTGCTCAGACTCGTTGATTCCCGGGTTGTGGCCGATGGCTGCTTCAGATCCGGCGATCACGATTTCGTTGTTGTAGCCCTGGACATTGCCCGGGTGGAGGGCCATGTCGCTCGGGACGAGGTAAAGCCCTAACCCGAAGACATAATCCAGCGGCGTAGAGGCGTATTGCAGCGTCTTCTGGTAGCGAGCGATGCTGCTGGGGATGTCGACTGGGGAAGCAATTGCATCTTCGACGTTGGCTAGGAACTGCTTTTGAGTGTCAAAACCCGTCCCGGCCTTGAGAATGTTCGAGCGCGTCTGGGCCAGCGCTCCCAGGATAGCCCAAACATACGTCCGTATACTGTCGCTGAGGCGCTCCACGCCCGCTTGCGTGAAGCCTTCTGATTTATCGGGACTGAACATCGTCCACGCCCCTGATATATTCCGGTTATGGCGGATGGCGTCCATCGAATGGAAGAAGGGGCCATCGGAGTAGTGCGCATGCCGGTAGGCGCCCGACGGCTCCATGTACGTGCTCCAAGAACCGAGGCCTTGGCACCCGTGGTCCAGCTTTTGTCTCCAGTCGGTGGTAGGTGCCACTCCGAACTCGGTGCAGAGCCGCTTGTAGGCCCTAGCGTCGTAGGCGTACTGATACCAAGAATAAGACGTGTCCCCAGGGAGGGCGACTTTTAGCTCCACAAGCAGACGCCTCGTCGTATAATAGACATGGAAGCGATACAGACCTGAGAGAAGGGTGCGAAATTGGAGATGGTAATCAGCAGATACCCCGAAGCCAGCTGTCGCGCACCATACCGCGAAGTTCAGCTGGCACTGCCACCAGTCCATCGGAGTGTGTTGCCAGTTGCGCCATGCCTTGTTTCCCATATTTACGTCTCCAGTGAGCGGGGGGTTTTGATAGTCGGCGAAGATGTCCGGAAATTTCACTTGGAAGCCGTCCCCTTTGTCATCAACCATAATCTTCTGGCTGGCCAGAGAGAGCGCCTGCTTCTCTTTGAAATGTCCCCCGCCCTATATTTTGCGGTGCTTTTGAACGAGTAAGCCGACTTGTCCATCGCTATGTACGTCACACTCACCGACATTCAAAATGGGGAACCAGTCTCTGTTCCCGGCACTGCGTGTGGGGGGCTGGAGGTCGCTCTCTGTGAGCTCACGTATTACCACCGCTGGCTCAATATCGGCGCCGAGTTATTGAATGACAAGGTCTCAGATATGCGCACCGTGTTGGACATACCTGACGGATACTATAACGTCTGTGAGCTGGACAAAGAGGCGTTCCGGCCTTTGTGTGCTGAACTCAGTTTGCATACCCCCACCGGCCGCCTGCAGATTTCCTCAAAAAATCACCTGGCGCTGAATCGCGAGCTGGCCAAACTCCTAGGGTTCTCTCAAGAGAGGTTTGAGCCTGGACAGAGCCACATTGCAGACGAGCCAAATCGTCTGGCCATCCATCGGGAGATCTGCGTGATTCTTGCCGAGATCAGTACGTCGGAGAACCTCCACAACGGTCGCCCCTCCACACTGCTGAAATCCGTCCCCGTCGAGAACGAAAGGTGCGGGGGTGGCCGGACAGAGTCATTCCCCGTCTTGCAGTACAAACGGCTGGCATCGGGGCCTCTTTCCAAGCTGACGCTCACGATATTAGACATGACTGGCAGAAAGTTAGGTTTCGACTATTTAAGTGCAGTCCTACACATAAGAAGAAATGGCTGACGCGGGTGGTCCAGGGAGCGCCAGAAAATGCCCTGTGGTGGCTTTAGCCGATCTCGGGGATACCAAGGGATTCGAAAAGGGTGGGGAAGAGGGCCAGCTGTACGCTTTCGAGCTGTCCGACGGGGTGTACAAACGAAAAAAGGTCACCGCCCAAGAGGGGGGTGGGGCGCAGAAGCTCGGAGAGTTGAGCGACGTCGACGTCTCATATGCCGTCCCGAGACGGCTTCATACGCTGGCGTTTACTGGGAGCAGGTGGGTCGCCTTCGCGGACCCTGTTCAAGAAACGGGCTGGATGATCGACATTTGAATTTCCTCTCCCTACGTCGCAACAAGGCAGCATCACAAGGTTCGGAAGGTGACAAATAGCGGTACCCGGCTGTGCTCTTATATCCCAGAGACCAAGAACGTCGTCGTCAGCGAGCAGCAAACGCTGAAAACAAGTACTAGCCGGGAGGGGATTCTAAAAATGATATCCGAGTTCTCTCCAGCGGGAATCATCGGCGCGGGAAAAGAGCCCGCATCAACAATCCTCCTCGAGGTGATCCTCGGAGACCCCCCTGACGACTTAGTCGAAGTTTTGCCCGGCTTCAAGCTCAAGTGGACTAGAGCGCACGCGCAAAAAGAACTTGAGGCCTTGATCAGAGTTCGGGATCACCCCCAGGTGCGCTTTACATTGGATGGAATCCAACCCGATGCAGATTACCGCTTTCTGGATATCAGCAAGATCCATGTTGGTCCAGTTGAGCTCAAAAGGCTGAAGTTCACGCCCGTAGACCTCACCTCAGAGCAAAGCTCGGTGGTCCTTAGTCATCTGAACTTACCTGACAGCGGTGATAGTTAAGCACGATGGGACTTTACCCACCATTCGAGACGACTGGAGAGAATCACCGACTTCAGCACTTGGCCGAGGTCAGAGCCCGCCTGGAAAAGGAGCGTGACTTCAGAGCATCGCTGTGTAAAGAAATACCGGCGGGGGGCTAATGTCGTAGACGGACTCGACACCGGGCTTTCAGTAGCCGGCGCGGTCATGGCTGCCACGGGTGTCGGGCTGTTGACGACGATAATCGCTACGCCTATCGCCATTGGCTTACAGGCCGGAGCGATTGCTAGTGGGTTGCTCGGAGCCGGTGGGAGGTTCATTTATCGGAAGCTTGAAGCCAAAGCTAGGAAACATGACCAAATCCGGGTCCTGGCAGTCTCAAAGCTAAACTCAATCGCTGACAGGATCTCGGCCGCGCTGACTGACGATAAGATCTCCGAGGAGGACTTTCGCCTGATTCTCTCTGAGGTCGACAAATACGACCAAATGAAGGCTGAGATTCGCCGCGGGTGTCAGAAAGATGGCAGTCTGCCCGAGACCGAATAAAACCGGCTTATGAACCTCATGAGAGACGAGATGATGCTAACGGCCCGTGGCCAGCTCTTGGAAGAGCTCAGAGCTCTTGGAAACAGTGGCACTCCCGATAAATATATCTTGTTCGCGGGCTTAAAAAAGAGCGCAGGCTGGTCCAGCCCTTTGAGCAGCAGAACCACAACAGGTACCTAGTAAGCAGTGTAGATCCAGATGAGACGGCTCGAAAGTATGCAGCCGTCTCGACAGGATGTAAACTCTTCACTATTATGTTTCCGTTTCCTGACTGAGATCCCTATGTGCAACAATGAATGCTTTAAAATTCGAAGATGGAAGAGTCCACTTCAGAAACTCAGGGCTGAAATGGCTACACTCAACAAGAGTAAAACGAACTTTTTTGCGAATAACCACAAAGATAAAAATAATTGCAAAGAAAAGACCACAATCACGAAGTACTGAAAGAGGACGAGTAAATTTTCAATATATTTGAATAGGCGTGTTTTCGTAATGGTAAGAAGGACTTTTGCCCTGTCCTTGATAATCGGAGAAAACAATGCATGACACAATGGCACATTTGCAACAGCGGACAAACAAAACGAAACAGAACTTAAAATCGAGTTTATTAAGTGGAAGCATTAAAAAAAAATAATATGAAGTCTACGCCGTAGACGGTGTTGGCATTCAGTAATGCTCGAGGATTATATCCAGTCAGTTTTAGTTTCATATAAAGCGTCTACGCCGTAGACGGTGTTGACACTCAGTAATGTTCGAGGATTATATCCAGTCATTTTTAGTTTCAAAAAAGTGTCTACGGCGTAGACGGTGTTGACACTCAGTAATGTTCGAGGATTATATCCAGTCATTTTTAGTTTCAAAAAAGTATCTACGGCGTAGACGGTGTTGACACTCAGTAATGCTCGGGGATTTTACCTTACCATTTTAGTTCAGTACATATTTCCCTCACTAATTTAATATTGCCCAAAAGTAAGCGAATGCTCAAATTACACTTACACAAGGTTTGATGTTCAGAACATAATGAAAAAAGAGAAACCAAAGATCGACAGTGTGATGCTGAGAATTGGATGTTGTTCTCAGCCAGTAATGATGGGATGCTTAGCCCCTTTTTAGCCTTTCGTTTTATATGCAAAATAGCCTCCCCCTGCATTGCTGAGTGTCGGAGTACGCTCAACTTTCCACTAGCAATTAATCGTTCACAGTTCTGTATAGTTTCTATACATTTTTGTGTTGTATCAAATTGTGGTTCAGCATCCACCGTAAGTATCCTTTCCTCTGTCAACGATTTTTCCAGCATAGTCTTCAGTTTTTTCTTCTTTTTTTCCGAGATCTTCATGGGATTGCTGCTTCCGGCCTAATGGCGGTGGGTGGATCATCTCTTCTAACCCCCCCCCGCCCCCCCCCCCCCCCCCCCCCCCCACGTCCTGTTTGCTGACCCACTGTTGAAATATCTCGTCTCCTGAATAACTGGTTAGAATGTGGTTTGTCAGTTTGTCCAAGTCTGCTCTCAGCGTGATTAAGAAGTCTTGCGACCTGAAAAAATAAATAAAAGAAACGTCTTAATTCACTGACGTTGTTTACCGGGCATACGCCCACCTTCTTCCGTCAGGCATCTATCTCACTTCTATTTACGCCTACCGCTTTTTTTAACTTGATACACTCACTAAGATTCAGTGGCTAACAGAAACATTTTCATTACAAAGCTATTCAGGTTATATATTCTTTCACACCTGCACGCATACTCAATTTCCAATCCAATATGTACATTAAACTTGCATAACGTGAACAAGAAAACAAATAGTAATACAAAATGACAAATCAGTAAACAATGTAGTTTAAATAATATATACTTACATAATTTATGTGTTGTTTGTTGAATAAAATATGAAATACAAATTGAAGTCGAGGAGAAAACAATTATCCTGATGTTGGTTTATTACGGTAGGCGTTTTTTCTTGTCGGCGCACCTCTCACGTGATATATCCGAAGCGAAGCGGAAAACCAGCGGTATTTCTCTGAGCTTTGAAATGCACAATCAGGTAAATTACTACTGTGCACTCCAGCGCATATAATCCAATAACGTCGTAATGTCACGGGCACCAGATAAATCGGATATCGGTAAATCAGAAAAGCACCCCCCCCTTTTTGCGCTCTGAGCCCCAAGGCCAGCGAGGGTGGGGGCCGTCCCCAGGGGCTCTCACTATTTTCACTTGGGGGCCTCAGGAGATCGGGCCTCAGGGAGCCGCCGCACGCCCGTGAAAACCGCCTAGACGCATACCAATTTTTTGGTGTACGTGGGACCCGTTTTGGGTCCCAATAAAAAGTCCATTCGCAGCACCCCCCCCCCCCCCCCCCCCCCTGCTGCTAGTACCCATAATCTATATTTTGAGCAAAAAATATGAAAAATATCAGAATTTTTTTCGGAAAAAATTCATTGTTTGCTGGTAAAATTTTTGACTATATTTGAATAGGCATGTTTTCGTAATGTGTTATGTGTCCCAAACGATGATATATTCAGTGGTATATGATACGTACACTTAGTTTCGTAATAAGTCCTCAACTTCATACTCCGCTACACGATAGTGGCGTTGTATTATGTTATACCGTGCGAGTGTCGATCTGTCCGCCCCTCCGTCTGTCCGGGCAGCGACACAATGTTTGTCAAATTATTGTTGAGGTGATTTGTAATGGGTTTTTTTCTTGTAAATACACATACTTTGGGATGCTTATTTAAGATTTTTCCTAAGGATTTTTTATGAAAAACCCTTTAACCCGATCCGTTGGAGCGGACACCTGTCCGTTTGTCCATCTGTCAGCTCTCAATTTTTGATCTCTTACCTGAACAAACTTTATGAATTTTCTTCAACATTCACGGAAGCATTCCTGTCGGGATTGAGTGTTATGGGATTGTAAATGGGTTTTATACTTTCCAACAGAAATGACCGTCGTTCGCTGTCAAAAGTTTGCTTCAAGTGGACTGATTAATGATATTTTCCTCCAATCAGTCTACCTTGAAGACAACATTAGTGTACTTGGTAAAATACCATAATATATATTAATTTCCTTCATTTTCTCTAGGTTTCCCCACTAATATATAACCGAGGTACAACCTCTTTGATATTATCAGAACTGTGGCTTTTGGGGATATTAGTAGCTCCTCTGGAGCAGAGCAGTATGCCGTGGCCTGTGGTACATCGTCCCTCCGTCGTTAGCGTTTCACATTTTCGAGAGCTCCTCCAAAACCTGTAGGTTGGATGGAGCTGATACATGGTGGGAGGTATCGGGGCAACATGGAGATTTAGAAATGTTTGCTTATTTTCCGATATCCAAGATGGCCGCAATGGTGACCATCTTGAAATTCATCAAATTATATTTTCTTTCGAACCAAAAGTCGGATTTAGCTGATCCTTTATAGGAGGCATTGGTGTGACATGAAGACTCAAAATTCCTAAAATCGTTTTGTTCTGACATCAAAGATGGCCATCTTGAAAGTCTTCAAACGACATCTCCCGAACAGAAAAACGGATTAAGCCGAAACTTCATAGGAGGGATTTGGGCAGCATGGAGGGTCAGAATTGCTAAAATCGTTCCGTTCTGATATCCAAGATGGCCACCATGGCGGTCATCTTGAAATTCTTCAAAAGTGACATCTCCTCCTAAACAGAAAGTTGGATTGAGCCGTCACTTCATAGAGGGGCTTCGGGCAACATGGAGATTCAGAATTACTAAAATCGTTTCGTCTGGATATCCTAGATGGCGGCTGGCTCCCATGTTGGCCATCTTATGTGAGGCATTAGAGCAACACAGAGATTCAGAATTGCTAAATTCCGTCTGTTCCGATATGCAAGATGGATTTAAAAAACACAACTCCTCTTGAACCGGAAGTCAATTTTAGCCGAGACTACATAGGAGGCATTGGGGCAATACTGAGATTTAGAATTTCTAAAATACTGTCGCAGTCCATATCCAAAATGACAGCCAAGGCCGCCATCTTGAAATTCTTTAAGGGACATCTCCTCCCGAACTGAAAGTGAGACTGAGCTGAAATATGATTGGAAGCATCAGATAACACAGAGATTCAGAATAACTAAAATCCATGCATTCTGATATCCAAGATGGCTGCCATCGTGCAAATCTTGATATTCTTCAACGGACATCTCCCAAAGCGGGTCGGATTGAGCTGGAACTTGAAAGGAGACATTGGGCGACATGGAGATTCAGAGTAGCTAAAATCATTCCGTTACGATATCCGATTATCAAGGACAGGGCAAAAGTCCTTCTAACCATTACGAAAACACGCCTATTCAAATATATTGAAAATTTCACCTCCAAAAACTGAAACTTTTCGAATAAAAAAATTCTAATATTTTTCAAATTTCTGCTCAAAACATAAATTGTGGGTACTCCTTAAAAACGCCTCATCGAGGCGGTTCTAACGAGTACCCACAATCTATGGTTTGAGCAAAAATAAGAAAAATAATGTATACCCCTGTAAACCCCAGTTTTACTATATAAAACTGGGGTTTAAGGGGGTCAAAATTATATAGGCGTGTTTTCATGATGAATATCTTGTGCACTGAACCCTCCGCTCTGCACAGACATCATCTCCTCCTGATTCCTAAGCCGGATTGATCTGTTGAGAACCTTAAG
The DNA here is from genome assembly GCA_964016985.1 of Anodontia alba. Taxonomy (NCBI): domain Eukaryota; kingdom Metazoa; phylum Mollusca; class Bivalvia; order Lucinida; family Lucinidae; genus Anodontia; species Anodontia alba. The sequence goes on along the minus strand of OZ024837.1, from coordinate 28,072,677 downwards.
AGGCAGCATCAAGGGAACATGCATTCAGGATTGCTGAATAGCCAAGATAGCCACTATGGCACAATGTAACATATCTAATAGCCAAGATAGCCACTATGTGGCAAAATGTAACATATCTAATAGCCAAGATAGCCACTATGGCATAATGTAACATATCTAATAGCCAAGATAGCCACTATGGCATAATGTTACATATCTAATAGCCAAGATAGCCACTATGGCACAACGTAACATATCTAATAGCCAAGATAGCCACTATGGCATAATGTAACATATCTAATAGCCAAGATAGCCACTATGGCACAATGTAACATATCTAATAGCCAAGATAGCCACTATGGCATAATGTAACATATCTAATAGCCAAGATAGCCACTATGGCACATTATAACATATCTAATAGCCAAGATAGCCACTATGGCATAATGTAACATATCTAATAGCCAAGATAGCCACTATGGCATAATGTTACATATCTAATAGCCAAGATAGCCACTATGGCACAACGTAACATATCTAATAGCCAAGATAGCCACTATGGCATAATGTAACATATCTAATAGCCAAGATAGCCACTATGGCACAATGTAACATATCTAATAGCCAAGATAGCCACAATGGCATAATGTAACATATCTAATAGCCAAGATAGCTACTATGGCACATTATAACATATCTAATAGCTAAGATAGCCACTATGGCATAATGTAACATATCTAATAGCCAAGCTAGCCACTTTGGCATAATGTAACATATCTAATAGCCAAGATAGCCACTATGGCATAATGTAACATATCTAATAGCCAAGATAGCCACTATGACACAACGTAACATATCTAATAGCCAAGATAGCCACTATGGCATAATGTAACATATCTAATAGCCAAGATAGCCACTATGGCATAATGTAACATATCTAATAGCCAAGATAGCCACAATGGCATAATGTAACATATCTAATAGCCAAGATAGCCACTATGGCACATTATAACATATCTAATAGCTAAGATAGCCACTATGGCATAATGTAACATATCTAATAGCCAAGCTAGCCACTTTGGCACAATGTAACATATCATGATCAGCCTAATCCAGGGGAGCGATTTCTGGCCCACTTGGGCCTCTAGTAAGGGACATGCAGTGTGGTGGGGTATCATGCAATGTTTACGAGGCTTTTCTTTATGAATTTTTACTGTTTTATCAATTTAAGCATTTTTATTTAGGAAAAGATTCGGTAAAAGATAATTTAGAACATATTCAGGAATCTTTGAGAACAAATATTCAAACAACACAAATGCTGTTATGATAGAAAATTAAAAATGCGAGTTCAAAAACTCAGCAATGAGTGCAATGTTTTTAAGAAAAAATACCTTACGGATCAGGTTTTGAGGATCAAACTTTGCTTCCACATCTTCATACTGTAGAGAAAAATAAAAAAAAACATGAGCCTTATTTATATAATGTAAATAAGTAAAGTAAGTAAGAAATTTATTCATGCAATAAGCCATATGGCCCATAAGCACATATACAAATTTCAACATACATGATATGCAAGATAGCAAACCATCACGAAAACATGCCTATATAATTTAAACCCCCTTAAGCCCCACTTTTATATAGTTAAACTGGGGTTTACAGTGGTATACATTATTTTTCTTAATTTTACTCAAAAACATAGATTGTGGGTACTCGTTAGAATCGCCTCATCGAGGCGAATCTATCGAGTACCCACAATTAATGTTTTGAGCAGAAATATGAAATAAATACACCGCAAGCATAATACCCCGCCATAGCAATTATTTGCCTGTGTATTAAAGTTATCGTTGCGAAAATGTCTGGAAAGAAAATGATGGAGGGACAGATAACAATCCTAAACCAGATCTTGATAATTTCAATGGACATATAACAATCCTAAAGCAGATCTTAATAATATCAATGCATATAGCAAGTTTGGTTAAAAGGCCTTGTTATTAACTCAAGTTATCAACCAGAAATGAAAATATGGACGTGTCTCGGGCAAATAACTCAGTAAAAATTTGACGAAATTTGCCCATTAGCAATTCCAAACTGATCTCCTTACTGTCAATACATATAGCATGTTTGGTTAAAATCCCTTGTTATTTACTGAAGTTATCATCCGGAAACGAAAATATGGGCGTGTCTCGGGCAGATAACTCCGTAAAAATTTGACGAACTTTGCCCATTAGTAATCCCAAACCAGATCTCCTTAATGTCAGTGCATGTAGCAAGTTTGATGAAAATCCCTTGTTATTTACTAAGTTATCATTCGGAAACGAAAATATGGGCATGTCTCGGGCATGTCTCGGGCAGATAACTCCGTAAAAATTTGACGAAATTTGCCCATTAGCAATCGCAAACCAGATCTCCTTAATGTCAATGCATATCGCAAGTTTGGTGAAAATCCCTTGTTATTTATTATTATAGTCCGGAAACGAAAATATGTGCGTGTCTTGGGCAGATAACTCCGTCAAAAATTGACGAAATTTGCCCATTAGCAATCGCAAACCAGATCTCTACAATATCAATGCACATACCAAGTTTGGTGAAAGTCCCTTGTTATTTACTCAAGTTATAGTCCGGAAACGAAAATATGGGCGTGTCTCGGGCAGATAACCGTCAAAAATTGACGAAATTTGCCCATTAGCAATCCCAAACCAGATCTCCACAATATCAATACACATACCAAGTTTGGTGAAAATCCATTGATGTTTACTCGTTATCATCCGGAAACGAAAAACCGACGGACGGACGACGGACGGACAGACTCATGGACGACCAACGTGAAACCATAATACCCCGCCACTATTGTGTGGCGGGGTATAAAAAAAAAAAAAAAAAAAAAAAAAAAAACATTTTTTTATTTGAAAATTTTCAATTTTTTTTTTTGTGTGTGTGTGTGTAAAATTTTCAGTGTATTTAAATAGACATGTTTTCGTAATGATAAAATATACACAGTAAGTTTCCATGAGAATCAATACCAATGTATTCGGGAGAGGTGCAATTTTAGACTTTGAACCGTATTATCTGTTTATGCCTAGTGGACTCCTCTATCTTTATTCTTCGGGCCAGTTCACTTCCAACAAAAGGGGTGTCTTACCGATTAGCTTATATTATTATTACCACATTTATAGTAATTCCTGTATTAAATACAAAGGATGTAGACTCATTAAATGGTGACACATTTCATGCGTGGAAAATATAATATCTAAGGTCAGAAGACATAGCTACAGATAAGAGTGGGTATCCACATAATACTTTTCTTATTTCTCGACGAAAACATATGTTGAGGGTACTCATTAGAAGCGCCTCGCCGAGGCGCTTCTAATGAGTACCCACAACATATGTTTTTGTTGAGAAATAAGAAAGATATCAGCATTTTTCGATTGAAAAAAAGCACTTTATCTGTTGCTATGAGAAGATCAGTTGGCTACTTTTTCCGCTAATAGCAAATTTCTCCGAAACAAAAAGCTTTTTTTAATATTACTCGTACAACTTAACCCTTGTCCTGCTGAACCCGGATATACCCTGTCTTTGCAAACAGTGTAGATCCAGATCATTTGGCTTCTGTAGAAGCCAACTGATCTGGATCCGCACTGTTTGTCGTTCTATATGTGAATTTGTATCAACAACCTTGATCAAGTAATCTGATTGGCTGAAAATTGGAGGTAGGCATGGCATCTTAATTTATTCAGCATGACAAGGGTTAACACTTGCTGAACATACATAAGCCGATAATTCCAAAAGAGGCATGCAAAGGTTAAAGTCTTATGCGAGTAACAAGGACCAAGTATCTCTCTCTCTCTCTCTCTCTCTCTCTCTCTCTCTCTCTCTCTCTCTCTCTCTCTGTGTGTGTGTGTGTGTGTGTGTGTGTGTGTGTGTGTGTGTGTGTGCAATTTAACGTAAGACACAAAGCCATATATGAACAGCATCAAACATTAAAACGATGTGTGAGCAGTGAAAGATCAGACAAATTTTACCATTGCTGAAGCCTTGTCATATGCATTCTTGATATATTGGGCCAAGACTGGTAAATATGTGCGATTTACTGGTCATTTAATAGCACTAATCAGCACTGACATCACAGAGTAGGACAAACAAAAACATATACGGTCACTATTAATTCTTTCTTTTTTATGTTTTTTCATTGACTATTACTGTTACAGGTGAGTAATTCGTTCACAAGCAAGTATGTGATTGCTATAGTGTAAAGGTTTGTTTGTCCTACTATTGTATGTTATTTATCTATTTATAGCCATTTTATATGTATGTCAATGAGGGCTATTGAATATTCAAATGACAACTCTCTCTCTCTCTCTCTCTCTCTCTCTCTCTCTCTCTCTCTCTCTCTCTCTGTCTTCTGTCTCTTTCTGTCTCTCTCTCTCTTTTTTTTTTATTTATCTCCTTCCTATCCTTTGTTGACGTTTTGGAGATATGTTAAACTTACTTTACAAGGCTAAAATAAGCATACACGTGAGCTTGCACGTGGTCTTTTTATGGCCCGGTATTAGAGCATTGCAGAAAATAAGACGTTTTTCATAAAAGGCATTTATTTGCTTGAACGAACATCTTACGATGTTTTTATGAAACCGACGTACGCACATCGTAAAAAAGAACGTACGAACAACTTACGACTAATCGTACGAACTTTCTTTAGGTCTCCGATCTAATATGAGCCAGCGCACGACAAAACCTATTCTTAGATTTGTGCAACCAGCGAAGATCATCCTGCGCATCTGCAGCGTTTGATCAGAGTCTTTGCTGATCGTATGTGCCTTCGACAGCCTCCAGGCTACCCAAAGAGGGATAAACGATAACCCTTGCTATACTGGGTGGATGTACAGTCTGATTTGAGTCTTTGCTGGTTAGACACTCTTTGTTGAAGATTTTCTCGTGCGCTGGCTCAATTGTTTAAAGCTATCGAAAACATATCTGTCAAAAGAAAACATGCATGAGAAAATGTACGTATAAAATTTGTTGGTGAGCAGTATTTCAGAAGTATTATTTGGGAAAAAAAAGAAAAATATGTATGAGAGAAAGAGAGGAGAGAGAGACGTGGAAAGACAGACAGACAGACAGACAGACTTTTTATTTAGACGTAAACTGTTACAGTTTCTAGTCTATCAGCATGCACATATGACAATATCGTATGGTCACAAGATATATATGGCTGACAACAAATAAATACAATGTTATTCGTAGATGATTCTGATGTAAGTATCAACTACAATTGCACAGTGAAAGTCCAAAATTCAAGAATCCTGAAATCTGGGTTTTCAAATCGTGAAAAGACAGTTTTCCCTATACTTTATGTAGGGACAAAAACTCTTGAAATCCTGAAATCAGGAATAATCCTGAAAACTTTCACCCATGCAGCTGCAAATGTAGATTGCGGAACATGATGTATAAAGACTAGATCATTTTTCTTACGCCTGGAGGTTGAACTCCATATTTACACAAACATAGCAATATGAAAACCAGCACTTTCATATAAATATTAACAATAAAGACAGATATCACGATGTCATAAGTGAACTTCGAAGTCTAAAAGACTCATATACATATTTTCCTAATTTCTGTAACACTCCTTGTTGTTTTGTTTGCATTAACAATGTAAATTTATAAACACTAGGTCTGTTATAATAATATGGACGAATATATTTCTGCCTCAAAATACTATAAACAGGACACACGAGTACAAAATGGTACTCGTCCTCAATATCAGACTTGTTACAAAGAGTACATATGCGTTGTTCTCTATCAACCCTATTTTGAGAATATCTTCCCGTTTCAATACGTAATTGATGAGAAGATAATCTTAATCGGGATATAGCCACTCTCAGTTTGTTTGGTAAGATATTCAAATAAAGCTCATAATCGAAAGACAATTTGTAGTTTTTATAAAGTGTAAGGACTCTGTTGTTGGCGATATCGCTATACCAGCTTTGTTTAAAAACATCCAATACTCTTTGTTTAAACTGCAAATGAAATGTTTTTAGATCAACCGAGAATGGATTACTCCAAACAAAAGAAAACCCATACTTATCTAAGAGGGACTTTACGTTTTTGGCCCAGTTACATGCATTTGCACCAGTGCTACAGGCATCCACAAGTGAACTATATAGTTTGTTTACCAGAATATTATCAGTATTAATTATATGACACCAAAATTTAATAATACGTGTATATCTTGTAACATATAAAGGATAACGTTCGAGCTCCCCATACACTCCTATATTACACGTTGAAGACTTTACTTTCAATAAATACTTACAAAATTTAAGATGAATTCTTTCGATTTCCTTACATTTTCCAAAACCCCATATCTCAGAAGAGTAGCTAAGAATAGAGCCAACAAAGGCATCAAACAACTGACACATAACTTTAGGTTTAAAAGAATATCTTTTAGTATTGTGTAATAAACAGTTCATGGCTTTTAATCCTTTTCCCACCAATGTTTCTTGATTCAATGCAAAATTTCCAGTATAATTAAAAACAGTACCTAAATAATTAAAATTACTAACAACTTCTAAATTTCTACCATTATATGTCCATGATTCATCATTTAATAGCCCCCCGCGTTTCCTAAAAACTACAATTTTGGTTTTGTCAGTATTTACTTGTAGTCCCCATTTATGACAATACATTTCTAACAGGTCTAAACTTGTCTGCAAATCGTCCTTATCTTTCCCCAAAATTACCATGTCATCTGCAAATAACATCAATATAAAAGTAATATCATCAAATGTTAACCCACAAGTTTGATCCCCTTGTAAGAATAATTCCAAATCTTCTATAAATAATGAAAACAAAGCTGGTGAGATTACCTCCCCTTGTTTTAAACCGACTGCGCATTCAAAGAAATCCGAATACGAATTACATCCCCTTACACAAGTTTTAACCTTATTGTACATATCTTTAATAATCCGTAACATTTTACCGTTAAGACCTAATTTAAATAACTTGTACCATAAACCATTCAGATAAACACTGTCGAAGGCCTTTTTTAAATCAATATCAAGCTATCGAAAACATATCTGTCAAAAGAAAACATGCATGAGAAAATGTAGTATAAAATTTGTTGGTGAGCAGTATTTCAGAAGTATTATTTGGGAAAAAAAAGAAAAATATGTATGAGAGAAAGAGAGGAGAGAGAGACGTGGAAAGAGAGAGACAGGCAGACTAGCTTCAGCAAAAAAGATTTTCAAAACTGATTCGTCAGCACAATGCCCTTACTGATAGCCCCGGTTTGAGTGTATTATCCGATATTATGTCATTGAGGCTAACGGTACACAAGCGGATTTCTCGGGTATCGGGTAAATACCTGTCTGAATCGATACCAAAGAAGTTTCACGGAGAAAGCAATAAACAACTCAGTTGGATTCTCGCAACAAGATAAAGCGACACCGAAACACCCACGGAGAGCCAAAGCTCGGATCAGCCTGCGCGTCCGCGCAGTCTGATCAGAGCCTTTGCTGTCCGCTTACAGAAATACATGTATCTGGTACCATAGAAAAAGACGGCGTATAGCAAATATTAGTATGACAAGCAGATCACGTCCTCTACTCTTCACATATGACCCCAAGACACCTTTTCCCAAAGAGCAGCTCTACTTTTAAATAAAGCGTACTGAAGTTTTGCACTAAAGGGAAACTAAATGCAAGCAGAGGATACTTAAACAATGATGGATTACAAACAAAAGTTATTATTAATCGCGGTAATCGCCACACTGATATACGTTTATATTTATAATATGGATTACCTTTATACAGCCTTAAAGCTGAAACGCTGGGACAGCGATACACCAAGGGTCGGGACAGTAAAGACGCTTCATGCGTATGAACAATTGGATTTATATCTCAGAACGACGGCGGCTAGGCCGCTGTTCATTAAGTTTTATGAGAAAGTTTTTGCTCAGAGTATGCGGTATTTTTGGCCGGATAAGTTCGCAGTTGTGGTTGTGCTAGACGATGAAAAGCCGAAAGACCATGAATTCGGAGAAGCCATACGCAAACAATTTCCCTTTCCAAAGCTATGTTTTATGGATCCACCCACGGTACCCGGATATTCAGGTTTCGACAGAATGCAAAGAGATATGTTTTACCCTGAAAACTGCACATCGAAAAAGTACGTCGGATACGTGGATACAGATACCATGTTTATCACAAGAGTGATACCGGAGATGTTGTATATTGAGGATAAACCCATTATTATAGGTGTATATGGAAATACCACAAACAATTACTGGAGCGTCTCATCTCATTCAACGGCTAATATCTTCAAGACAAAAGAGGTGATGAAGTGCATGTCCTATTTTCCGGTCATCTTGAAGGTGGAGCACATTATACACATGCGAGGATATTTAGAAAAATTACATAACATGCCATTTGATGAGGTACTACAAAAACTAAAATCTAACTTAGGCTCGGGAGCAGCCTCTAGATTTGCACAGTTTAATTTAATGTGTCAATATGTATGGATGTTTCATCGTAATGAATATGTATTTCATCTCCAATTCCAGCCAAGGCCACATCAAGTGATAGTTCCTAAACGAGAGGACCCAACGTATTACGACAAAATGGTTACAGCAGAACAGAAATTTCCTGTTGCAAGAACTTCTGTTCATTACAAGTATGTTCCAGCAGACTGGAGGAAAGAAGAAACATACAGACATTTACTTAGATCTGGTATATGTTTCTGTGGCGGATTTGAACTATGCCCGGACAAGTGTAAACAATATAACAAGTCCTCTGTGCGGACAGAAATGTTTGAATTTGACTTGATGAATTGGACCTGGGACAAGCGTTGCATAGAGGCACAAAACATTCATTATAAGGAGGCTGCTAAATACTCTAGTTCGAATTATTCTGATATTATACGAAAGGCTTGTAATGAAGTGGACACACTGATATGGTCAGTATAAACAAGAACATATTTAAAAACTAGACACGTGTCCAAAGTACACAAAAATGTCCCCACATTTTGGTCTTTGCCCCTACTGCTGCATAAATTTCAACAACGATTTTCCAAATGCTCACTGAGCTGTTATACATTTTGACCCTTAGCCCCACCCCAGGCCATGACTCTGGGATAACTTTAGCTTATAGTTGAAGGCTTAGGTCAGGGTAAGTACCTTACCAAATTTCAACATCCTAGCAGAAACGGTAAATGTCAGTGTAAGTTGGAATGTAAACAAACATTTATAAGACTCTGGTTACGAATGTGATATACGCACGTACGGACGTAACATCACGGCGAAACCGCTATATGTCCCACTGCTGCCTTCGGCCCGCGGAGGCATAAAACTGCATCATGTGTTTAATTTAATCCTGACTGCACGCCTTTAAAACGAGTGTTCCTTATTTGGCGAGTGTCAAGTATCGAGTCGTAATCGTCGAGTGTCAAGCTGAATTGTCAAGTATCGAGTTAAGATGGTCGAGTATAGCGTTAAAAGTGTCGAGTATCAAGTTAAAATTGTTCCAGTATCGTGTTAAGTTAGTTGAGAATCAAGTTAAAATTGTCGAGTATAGAATTAAAATTGTCGAGTATCGAGCTGAGTTAGTCGAGTATTGAACTAAATGTGTAGAGTATCAAAATAAATTGGTCGCGTTTCCAGTTAAAATTGTCGAGTATCGAGTATAAATGATTGAATATTGAGTTAAGTTTGTCGAGTATTTAGTAACACTTTGTTAAGTATAGAGTTAAAATAGTCAAGTATAGAGATAGGATACTTGAGTATCGAATTGAAGTAATCTAGTATCGAGTTAAGATAGTCGAGTATTGTGTTAAAATTGTCGAGTATCATGTTAAAATTGTCGTGCATCGAGTTAATAAGTCAAGTATCAGGTTAAGATATAATAGTTAAACTTATATAGTTAAAATAGTCAAGTATCGAGATAAATTGGTTGAGTATGAAGTTAAAATAGTGGGGTATCGAGTTAAGTTGGTTGAATGTCCGATAACTTGAAAATTTGTCAAGAATGGAGTATCGAGTTCAGTTGGTCAGGCCCAGGAGTGTGGGTTAGGGGGTTAAAAATTAGGTAACACTCACTTTAAAGTTGTCCTTCAAAGTTTTTTTTTTTTCTTTTTTTTTTTTTTTTTTTTTTTTTTTTTGTTTTGTTGTTGTTGTTGTTGTTGTTGTTATTTATACGCTCGTTCTGAATAAAAAAAATCGAATGTCCGTCCATCCATGCGTCTGTCCGTGAGTCCTTCTGTCTTATCTCAACTTTTGGCATCATAGCACTGAAACCGTTCAAGATAATTTTACCAGATGTGACTGGTATATGTAGGACACAACCTTATCGAGAATTGTGATACTGGCTTTCCTATTTTTAGATTCTAGAGTAGGCCTAGAAGGTGTGTCACGAAAATCAATGAAAGTCACCACTCTAATACTTTATAAGTCACTTGCCGGTCATTATGCCGGGTATCATTATACATATATCTTATACATTCCACTCAGGGCTCTAACTTTTAGATGTTTTCCATTTTTCTCATATAACAAGGGCATACTTCACAATCCCTATTTGTTTATTCCCATGCATGCTTTTGAATTCTCCTTCATGTGGTGCCATCCATCACGAAAACATGCCTATATAAATTTGACCCCCTTAAACCCCACTTAAACACCCAGTAAAACTGGGTACAGAGGTATACATAATTTTTCATATTTCTGCTCAAAACATAGATTGTGGGTACTCGTTAGAACCGCCTCGCGGTTTGAGCAGAAATATGTAAAATATCGGAGTTTTTGTATCTGAAAACTTTCAGTTTTGGAGGCGAAATTTTCTATATATTTGAATAGGCATGTTTTCGTAATGTCGAGTTTGCTCTGGAAGCCCGAAATAAACAGATAATTCAAAAGGTCATATATTTCAGTTCCCCATTTACATATTTCGATTTGGTTAATAATTATGCATTTACGGTTCCTCCTTAACTCAATCTCGACAATTAAATTTCATAATAAACCAGCTCAACTCTATACTCTACAACCTTAACTTGATATTCGATAATACAATCCAAACAGACCAAGTCAATACGATACTCGACAATTTTAATTCGATGTTTAACCAACTTAACTCGAAACTCGACAGTTTTCTCTTGATACTCGACACTTTTAACTTGATACTTGCCAATTTCAACTTGATACTCGACAATATAAACTTGATACTCGACAATCTTAACTCGATAATAGACAATTTTAATTCGATACTCAACCAATTTAACTCAAAACTCGACCATTTTAACTCAATATTCGGCAAACTTAGTATGACAATCGACAATTGTAACTCAACAATCGACCATTTTAACTCAATACTCGATAATTTTAACTCGATACTCGGCAATTTTCACTCGATTATCGACCAACTTAGCTCGATACTGGACCATTTTAACTCGATACTCGACAACTTTAACCCGATACTCGACAATTTTAACTTGATACTCTACATTTGTTACTCGATACTTGACAATGTTAACTTGATACTTGCAATCAATGGATACTGTAGTATATGTCGACGAACAGAAAATGTCAAGATAAGACTGCAAAGATGCACACAGTGACCTGGACAAGCACTGTAAATTGCATAAGGGTCCTTTTCGTGTGTTGCGCATCAATTATCATCAAATGCGCCATAGCGTGAGAAAACTTAAATCAGCCAGTCTAATTGTTATCCTAATGGAGAAACTTTGCATCCTTGCTATCCAAAAGTCCAGTGGAGATTCTGATCAAACTGTACGATGCACAGGCTGATGTGAATCTTCGCTGGGCACTCATGTCCGAACATCACGAAAACACGCCTATATCATTCTGACCCCCTTGAACCCCACATTTATATAGTAAAACTGGGGTTTACAGGGGTATACATTATTTTTCTTATTTCTGGTTGAAAACATAGATTGTGGGTACTCGTTAAAACCGCCTCGCCGAGGCGGTTTTAACGAGTACCCACATTCTATATTTTGAGCAAAAATAAGAAAAATATCACAATTTTTCATCTTAATATTTCGTATTTTCGGCGGTAAAATTTACAATGTATTAGTATAGGCGTGTTTTCGTAATGGGTACGTTTTCTGACGCTGCGGCTCAAATCATAGAGGTCCAAATGTAAAAATTATTTCTTAGTTCTGCCTTTAACTTAAGTTCATATTTTATCACCAAGTGAACAAGTCTGTAAAGGCTATCCCAATATGTCCCCAGGATATACAGTGACAACAGGGGTATGGGTTTTTACATTAAAAAGGAGATATTCATAATCTGTTCATAATCTGAGCCAGTGCATAACAAAACCTATAAAATGTCATGTGAGCCCAGCTAAGACAGATCAGCCTGGGCATTCGCCCGGTCTGATCAGAGTCTTAGCTGTGCGCTGAATGGGTAGCTCAGGACCCAAGCTTTCTTCATGCGGACAGCCAGGCAGATCTGCGTCCTAGCTGGACGCACATGCGTATGTTGCGGGTACTCGTTATATATATATATATATATATATATATATATATATATATATATATATATATAGAGAGAGAGAGAGAGAGAGAGAGAGAGAGAGAGAGAGAGAGAATAGTTTTGGTTGACAAAGAAGTCATCTTATCTAGTGCTATGACTATAGTCATTACTTCTGTTATAATCATATCAAAAGATGTAAAAAAAAATGGATTTTCACATATGGTAGACTATTCGATTAGCTTATTAAGGACTTTTTTTTTATATTTGCCGGGATCGTCGGTGTGTAACGATCTCGGCAAATGTAACAAATCTTATAACAAATTGTGTTATAAACAGATTAATGTCTATTTTATTTTCATTTCAATCAAGAACTTTCATAAAACTTAATATAAGCAAACATTAAAGAATCACATTGTTGTTTTTTTTATCTATTACATTGAAAATTTATTAAACTTTAGTATACGCTTGTCCCATATCTCTATGTAAACATGAACAAAATTTGCGCCGGTACTTAGACGTTAACGTCTAAATATTTTGTATTGTAATTTATTACGACTTATAATTATGATTTTGTATTGGCTTTCAAAAAAGGACATTTTGAGCTACTTTTGGAAAGATATATATGTACACATAATATATGTGAGTCTCTTGAAACTTAACATATCATCCCTCAGCTGCCCAGGCTTTATACGGTACGCTTGACCCATGCTCTCAACCCATTGTTGATTCGGCATACATGTAATTAATGTCCACCCTCCTCGTTTGTATGGGTTATGTCTATGAAATGTTGTTGTTTTGTTTTGTGTGTGTGTTTTTTTTTTTCATTAATTATTCATTTATTCTTTCCTGATCCTCTTCACTAGTTTGCTTTTTGAATATAACGTTTATATTAATCTATAGAAACTATTCATGATTTCTGTCTTTAATATAACCATAAAAATGCTTTGGCCATAAATGTTCACAATAGATATTGTATGTATTAGGAGACGAACTAAATATGCAGTAGCTTTTGTTCAAATCTTAATGAGTATTGTGTGTATGTATGACTATATTATGATCTCGACGAAATGAATATGTTTAAACCAAACCACACCATTATCTGATTCGAAATTCCCATCAAACGACATCAAGCCTAATTTGAATTTCTACCCGTAACGAATACGGGGAATTAAAAGAGTCTAAAGTTCAAATGGTACTGGACGTTTTCACTTGAATGTTTCGGAAACTTAGTGCTTGGCTGAGCTTATTTGTGACAAATTCCAAGGAAATCTCTTAAAACCGTTTATTGAAAAGACAACTGTCAACAAGCAAAGTCAGAGAATTTATGTCCCCCCGCCTTTTGAAATTCTCTAAAAATGACCTAAGTGACAATGTGAAAAAAAATCTGATGATTGCGTCCAAATGTCATTTAAATCTTCAGACCATGTAGAAAATGTGCGCAAAGTTACAAAATGATTGGTTTAAACATGTAGAAGGAGTCACGCACACAAGACACCCACTAAATACATATGCACGATTGAGGCAAAAATGATTAAGTTCACAACGTGGAAACTAGAGGCCCATGGGCGACAACGCTCTCCTGAATAGCCGCTGTAAGTTAATAAGGCTATTTACTATTTATTCCCTATTAGCCTGTCAGTTTTTTTAGATATCTTACTTACGAGGTTAAACTGCTGAAATTTTCAAAGGGCCATAAGTTAAAGAAAAATCAGATTTTTTCAGAAGTTAACTGGGTCATCTCCTTATCCTGTCCTTAAAAGTTTTTTTGTTGTTGTTGTTGTTGTTTTTCTATTTTTAGGTCTGGCAACCATTTTGTTCAGCAGAGCAGAACCACTTCAGTAATTTTGGTAAAAGGGCATAAGAGGAACACTGATGTGAAATTATTTTGAAATCCGACCATTAGCCACGGAGATGTTGTTTAAAGGGTTTTCAACTTTATGCTCTGGTGATCATTTTGTTCAACAGAGCAGAACTATTTTGGCAATTTTGGTAAAGGGGATAAGAGGAACATTTCTGAAATCAGGCCACTGGCCAAGGAGATGTCGTTTAAAGGGTTTTTTGTCTATTTGCAGCTCTGGCGGCCATTTTGTTCAGCCGAGCGGAACTTTTTTAGCAATTTTGGTAAAGGAGGAACACTTCTGTGAAATTACTTTGAAATCGGGACAATGGCTGCGGAGGAGATGTCTTTTAAAAGTTTTTCAATTTTTTGCTCTGGCCGCCATTTTGTTCAGCCAAGCAGAACCATTTTAGCAATTTTGGTACAGGGCCATTGGAGGAACACTTCTGTGCAAATATTCTGAAATCGGGCCAATGGCCAAGGACGAGATGTCGTATGAAGATTTCTATTTTTAGCTCTGGCGGCCATCTTATTCAATGGAATGGAAACATTGCGCTATCTTGGATTTCGAATCGACACAATTTTAGCTTGTTTCGATCCAGAAGTCATCCTGTTGCTGCAGAGCAAGTTTCGGTTCAAAGCGACCAAAGGTTTGGGAAAAGATGTCGAAAACCGACTTTCAAGGTGGCGGCTGTGGCGGCCATCTTAGATTTACTATCCGCTCATTTAGCTATTGTGTGTTTGCTAAGCGCCCTAATGCTCATCATCAAGTTTGGATTAACATTTTTTTTTTCATATAAATGAATAGGGCTCATACAAATGTATGGGGAAGCAAATTTGACCTTGGTGTAAAAAGGTCGAACGTCAACGTAGGACCATCATTTTAGCAATTTTGGTAGATCTCCTGTCCCCGATGATTTGTGCAAAGATTAGGCCCCAGGGCTTATTTGGTTCTAGAGAAGAAGATTTTTAAAGGTTTTTACCATATATGGGCATGTCAGCTCTCTTGGTCAATGGACCATGACCATTTTAGCAATCTTTGTTCCCCTGCCCCAAGAAGGCGCCATAAGAAATTTGTGAGCAAAATTGGCCCGGAGTCTGCAGAGCAGAAGTCATTTGAAATTATCAATATTTTGTCCATACAAATGCATACGGAAGCAAACTTGACCTCACCGTAAAAAGGTCAAACGTCAATGTACGACCATCATTTTAGCAACTTTGGTAGACCTCCTGTCCCCGATGATTTGTGCAAAGATTCAGCCCCCAAGGCATCCTCTGTTCTGGAAAAGAAGATTTTTTAAAAGGTTTTTACCATATATGGGCATGGCGGCCAACTTGTTCTATGGACCGCGACCATTTTAGAAATTTTTCATTCCCCTACCCAAGGGAGGCTCCACATGAAATTTGAGCAACATTGGCCCAGTGGCTTCAGAGAAGAAGTCGTTTGAAATTCTCAACATTTTCCCATACAAATGTATGGTGCCTGTACAAATTGGCCCAGAGTCTTCAGAGCAGAAGTCATTTGAAATTAACAACATTTCTTCCATACAAATGCATAGGAAAGCAAACTTGACCTTGCCATAAAAAGGTCAAACGTCAATGTACAATCATTATTTTAGCTGCTTTGGTAGACCTCACATTCCCAATGATTTGTGCGAAGATTCAGTCCCGCGGCATCCTCGGTTCTAGAGAAGAAGATTTTTAAAGGTTTTTACCATATATGGGCATGGCGGCCATCTTGGTCAATGGACCGCGACCATTTTAGCAATCTTTCGTTTCCCAAACCTAAGGAGGCTCCATACGAAATTTGAGCAAAATCGGCTCAGTGGCTTCAAAGGAGAAGTCGTTTGAAAATGTTAACGGACGGACGGACGGACGCACGGGCGCACGGACAACGGACAAAAAGTGATCACTATAGCTCATCCTGAGCACAGCTCAGGTTAGCTAAAAAAAAGTAAAATCAAATGATTTGAGGGTAGTGAAATAAAAAAGTTAAACTATAATACCCCGCTATGTTGCGGGCAGATAATTCTGAAAACATTAACGAAATTTGGCCATAAGCAATCGCAAACCGGAATTCCTTCACATGAATGCTTTTACCAAGTTCGGTTAAAATCCCTTGATATTTACTCAAGTTATCGTCCAGAAAACAAAAATATGGGCGTGTATCGGGCAGATAACTCCGTTAAAATTTGCTCATTAGCAATCCGAAACCAGATCTTCACAATATCAATGCACATATGAGCGTACCAAGTTTGGTGAAAATCCATTGACGTTTACTCAAGTTATCATCCGGAAAAGAAATACGGACGGACGTACGACTGACGGACGGACAGACATACGGACGTTCAACGTGAAACCATAATACCCCGCCATTAACGTGTGGCGGGGTATAAAAGCACATGCATATCTCCAGACCATTCTTTATCAAAAAACCTGTAAAGTTTCAGAAGAATCGGCACAAAACTGTAGGAGGAGTTGCTCTCGTAAGATACGTACTACGTATAAACTTTTTGTTGCACCTGCTTTAGCAGCGCGACTTAGGCGTGCAAGTTTCCGACCGTTCGTTCGTCTGTCCGTTTGTCCATCCGTCAACATTTACCCTAGGTGTCTAGGCAACCCCTCTTACAGTTTTTTACCGATCGTTTTGAAACTGCATGTGTTTTCTTCATAGTATGAAGATGTGCATGTGTTTTGATATATAAATGTTAGGTTATTTTTGTCACTTTTTCCACATTGTAAACTTATCATTTTCGCCCTCAATATACAGACAGTGGGTATCTCTTATGAGCGCAACTCCTCTTACAGTTTTTTACCGATCGTTCTGAAACTTTGCATGTGTTTTCTTCATGGTATGAGGATGTGCATGTTGTTTGGATAGATGATCACTTTTTCCACATTCTGAACTTAGTCATTTTTCACCCTCTATATATAGATTGTTGGTATCTCTTGTGAAAGCAACTCCTCTTAGAATTTGGTACCTATCGTTATGAAACTTTGCATGTGTTCTATTCATAGTATGAAGATGTGCATGTGGTTTGGATATAATTGTTAGATGATCACTTTTTCCACATTGTAAACCTAGTCATTTTTCACCCTCAATATATAGATTGTGGGTACCTCTTATGACAGCAACTCATCTCACAGTTTTGTACCTATCGTAATGAAACTGTGTATGTGTTGTTTTCATGGTATGAGAATGTGCATGTGGTTAAGATATAATTGTTAAATCATTTTTGTTTCATTTTGTTTCACTTTTCCACATTGTGAAAATCATTTTTCACCATTAATATATAGACAGTGGGTACCTCATGAGCACGAATCCTCATACAATTTTAAACCAATCTTTTTTTAAACTTTGCACATGTTTTCTCCATATTCTGAAAATGTGCATGTGTTTTGATATAATCCTTGCATTGACTTTTGTCACTTTTTCCTCTTTGGGAACTTTGTCATATGTATAGAGAGTGGGTACCTTGTGATTGCAACTCTTCATACAATTTTATACCGGTTTTTTTTTGTTAAACTTTACATATGTTTTCTCCAGGGTCTGCAGAAGTGCCTGTGCTTGAATATAATTTTCAAATTTATGTTAGTTACTTTCTCATTTTCTTACGTCAGATTTTATGAAAGTGTATACACCGTGGATATCTTCTGAGCGCAATATCTCATGCATCATATGAGAATATGCATGTGCTTTCGATATTAATTTCTTCTATCTGAAACAAACATTACTTTTGTGTGTGTGTGTGTGTGTGTGTGTGTGTGTGTGTGTGCGTGCGCGCGCGCGCAACTTCTCATGCATCATATGAGACAATGCATGTGCTTTCGATGAAATCCTTAAATTAATTTCTTCTATCTGAAACAAACATTACTTGTGTGTGTGTGTGTGTGTGTGTGTGTGTGTGTGCCTGTGTGTCTGTGTGTGTGAGAGAGAGGGGGCTGGGAGTGGCAGGTGACCTTTCCGACTTTTATCAACTTCACCGAGGTTTGATCTATGTTATAGTATTCGAGTACAAAAAGTCTAAGTTATAAATGTAGAGAAAAAATAACAAACAAAAAAATATTTCAGGTTTCTGTAAAAAGCACATGCAGAACTTCAGATGATAAGCAAAACACCTGTAAACTTTCAGAAAGATTGGCCGAAGACTGTACTAGGTGTTGCGCTCACAAGGTACCTACGCCAAAACACTTCCATGGTACTGAAGCACGAAAAATGTCAAAGTTAAATATGTGAAAAAAGTAGAATAAAATAATTTTAGGATTCCGTAAAAAAAGCACATGCATATCCTCAGACCATAAGTAAAAAAAGGTAAGAGAAAAGTCCAGGGAGTGCCCACAATCACAAACCGCAGCCCTTCCCAGACCCCAAGAGGAAGAGGAAACAAGCACAAATCGAACAAACGTACGAAAAGCACTAAGATTAGCTCTCTCTTCCCCAAGCGAGGTAATCGCAATACTAAAAGGACTGAAAAACACAAGAACAAAATGACACATGGAAAGACATACAACAAATCGCCTCGTAGAATAAACCACAAAGCAACAAAGAGTAAACCACATGTAGGAGGATTTGCGCTCACATCGTACCTACTACCTTTACTTACATATTATACGAGCAAGAAAAGAATCTAAGTTAAACATGTGAAAAAAGCAAAACAACATAACTTCAGGATTCCCTAAAAAGCACATGTGGATCTGATATTGAATATTTTGAAGAGATGTATGATCAGATGATGCAGTATGTTAAGGATACTAACAATCAGTGCAATATTATTCTGTGCAATTCCTGCCCCAGAGGTGACACAAGTACCTCTGAGGTGAATGATATCATTAAATCACACACTCAACATTATGGTATAAGCCTCATTGATCAGAACAAGGCGTTTCATGACAGGGATGGGAATATAATAACAGGATACTACGATACAGACTATACTTGGGACAATGAATACAGAAGTCACAAAAGTGAATGATTTCGCTAAATGTGCTTATAGCAGGCGCCAAAGAAACAAACCCCAACAGCAAAGACAAGTCCCACAACAACCTCAACAACAAACCTTTGCTGGAAGAAACAGAGATATACAAGGCAGACAGAATGACAATAGTAACAGTGAATGTGAGTCTGTGAACCTTTGCTATAAGTGTGGTTAAAGCAATCATAATACCAGTAATTGTAGACATAAACAGCAATTAAAGTGTTTTCAATGTGGTTATTTTGAGCACAAATCGGGACGTTGTCTTCAGAAGGTATAGGAACTCGGCAATCATGCCTCAGATATCACTTTGGCACTACCATTGAATCTATCAAACAGGTTTGTTTATTTAAGCTCAATTTGTGAAGAATGTGAGTTACTGCCATGTGCATGTAGCAGTCAGTTTAAGCAGACTGCATCTTTTCCTCTATTGACACATCATGATGATATCCAAGTACCAGGTTCTCAGAGTAATACCTCATTTTCAGAGATAGTAAATATGGTAGCAGCTGGACACATATTACAATTGTGATAACTTACATGTTTTACTTGATTTAGGATTAAAATGTAAAGGTTTTAGAATGGGTCACATAAATGTACAAGGCATAAGCAATAAAACTAATCAGGTTCGCTTGTTACTGGAGTCTGGCAAAAATCAAATTCATGTTCTAGGCTTAAGTGAGACTAAATTAAATGCCATCCACCCTAATTCATCCTTTGAAATTAAGGATTACAAAAAGCCCTTTAGGAAGGACAGAGAAACACACTCTGGTGGTGGCCTAGTAGCTTATGTAAAGTTTGACCTTTGCTGTAGAAGAAGAACCGACCTTAAACATGAAAATCTTGAATGCATATAGCTTGAAATCAAACCAGTTAAAGCCAAGAACAGAATATTTTAAGCACAGTATGAGGTATTCCGGATGTCTGGTTTGGAACAGTCTGCCAGAAGTCAAAAGTGCCAAGACCATTGACGCATTTCATAATAGATACTTGAAATGGTTAGTAAACTGAAACTATAATTCAGTTCTACACAGTATATTGCATGTACATTTTGGTCCCCAGTTTGATGGGCTCTGTATTTTTTATCATTAGTTGCTCTGTATTTTTTATCATTAGTATTATTATTTTTATTTTATTATTTCATATATATATATATATATATATATATATATATATATATATATATATATATATATATATATATATATATATATATATATATATATACATACATACATACAGTCGACTCTCGTTATCTCGAATTCCATGGGACTCTCTGAAATACTTCGAGATATCCGGACTTCGACATATCAGATTTGCAGAATTGAGTAAAAACTAATTCAATTAACCACATTTAACAAATATATGTGTAATTGGACCCTTTAAGTTAGAAATATATTGAGAAATTTCTCCTCTTTTCCACAATATTTTTTAACATGTTAGATTTTCATGTTTAGGCAGGGAACAGATTTTCGCTTCGAGATAAGCGGTTATTCGAGATAAGCTAGTTCGAGATAGCGAGAGTCAACTGTATATATATATATTTTTTTATTTTTTTTTAATTTTTTAAATTTGACAAAACTAAAACTTCAACTTTACACTGTATATTGCATGTAAAAAACTAATTTCAGGATTCCGTAAAAAAGTATTTTCAGACTATAAGTAAAATACCTGTAAAGTTTTAGAAGGGCTGGCCTAACACTGTGGTAATACAGTCAGTGGCCAAAAGTAAATCCACAAAAATATTTTCTCATAGACTTAAATGCATTTTAATGTTTTCAAAACATTTAATAGTGTGTAACATCGTAAAGAAAATACTGATGTTTTGTTATGATTGGAAAGGTAAATGATGCATGCTCAAAATATATGACTTTGATAAATATCGGATATCTGCCTTCTCAGATACAACAATTTAAATTAAGAGGGAATGTAAAAAATGACAGCTTTCCATTGACGTCAATGTTAATGTCGCTCAAAAACTGCCCAAAATCTCTTACACAAAATTTTATTCATTGTCTCTCAAGTTTGCATAGAGAAAATCCAGTAAGAATCACAATGTATATTACATACCTCGTCCAGTTTCAAATGATGTGAACGTTATAAAGATTTAAACAATTATTTTTATTATTACTATGTTTTTGTAAACATGAAAATGCATTGAATATGGGATTTTTGACGTTGTGGAATTACTTTTGATCCCTGACTGTAGTTGCGCTCACATAGTGCCTACTACCTATACACTATATTGTTATTCAAATAAGAAAATAATCTAACCTAGACAAAGTGCCCAGTGGGGCACGTATACCCCCGACCAGTGCTACCGCCAGTTTTTAACGAGCACAAAATATGTAGCTTTGACTCTTGAGATGGCAGGATGGATGAATTCCATGCTGATAGCTATATCCCTAAACCTCTCGGTAGGAAGATAACGAAATTCAACAAAGGGTCTTGATGGTATAGCTATATAAACTTAGATGCAATTTTTTTTACTTTTATACGAAATTTCTAAGTCTGTGACCTTGACCTGAAGGTCATGCCCTATATCTACCAACATGTCAAATATAAATGAAATTCCTCAAAGGTTCTTGATGGTATAGCTATATAAACTTAAACACAAAAAACTTTGACTTTTTTATGAAAATTCTAAGTCTATGACCTTGATCCCAAGGTCACCCTTGGGGTGGGGATGATGCTAATAAAAACTTTAGACCTATATCTACCATCATGCCAAATATGAATGAAATCCATGAAAAGATCTTCAAAATATGAACAAAGTATGAACAAATAATGCTTCAAAGGACGGACGGGCAGACAAAAAGATTTCTTGCTGATAGCTATATCCGCTCAACCTTTCAGTTAAGGGATAATGAAATTTAATAAAAGGTCTTGATGATATGGCTATATAAACTTAAACGCAAAATCTTTTACTTTTATATGAAAATTCTAAGTTCATGACCTTGACCTCGGTCACACCCGGGGTGGGGATCATGCGGAGTAAGACTCTAGGCCGATATCTACCAACATGTAAAATATAAATGAAATTCCTCAAGGTCTTGATGATATACCTATATAAACTTAAACACAAAAAACTTTGACTTTTTTATGAAAATTCTAAGTGTGTGACCTTGACCCCAAGGGGAGGGGATGGTGCTGATAAAAACTTAAGACCTATATATACCATCATGCCAAATATGAATGAAAACCATCAAAGAGTCTTCAAAATATGAGTTCTTATAAACTTTAACGCAAAAACTTTTCCATAAGACAAAAATAAAGTATGAACGAATAATACTTCAATGGACTGACGGACAGATGAACAGATTCCTTGCTGACAGCTATATCAGCTCAACCTTTCAGTTAGGGGATAATGAAATTTAATAAAAGGTCTTGATGATATGGCTATATAAACTAAACGCAAAAATTTGTACCTTTATATGAAAATTCTAAGTTCGTGACCTTGACCTCGGTCACATCCAGGGTGGGGATCATGCGGAGTAAGATGCTAGGCCGATATCTACCAACATGTCAAATATAAATGAAATTCCTCAAGGATCTTGATGATATAGCTATTTTAACTTAAACACAAAAACTTCGACTTTTTAATGAAAATTCTAAGTCCGTAACCTTGACCCAAGGTCACGCCCGGGGTGGGGATGGTGCTGATAAAAATTTAAGACCCGTATCTACCATCATGCTAAATATGAACGAAATCCGTTAAAGGGTCTTCAAAATATGAGGTCTTATAAACTTTAACACAAAAACTTTGACCCTGTGACTTTTTTACAAAACTTCTAAGTCCGTGACCTTGACCCCAAGGTCACCCCCGGGGTGGGGATGGTGCTAATAAAAATTTTAGACCTATATCTGCCATCATGCCCAATATGAACTAAATTCATCAAAGGGTCTTCAAAATATGAGGTCTTATAAACTTTAACACAAAAACTTTGACCCTGTGACTTTTTTACAAAACTTCTAAGTCCGTGACCTTGACCCCAAGGCCACCCCCGGGGTGGGGATGGTGCTAATAAAAATTTTAGACCTATATCTACCATCATGCCTAATATGAACTAAATCCATCAAAGGGTCTTCAAAATATGAGGTCTTATAAACTTTAACGCAAAAACTTTGACCCTGTGACGGAAAGACGAACGAACGAACGAACGTACGAACGTACGAACGAACGTACGTACGAACGAACGAACGGACGAACGGAAAAGCGAAAACTATATACCCCAACATACTTCGTATGTCGGGGGTATAATTAAAAATGTTAACAAAGTGGGGAAAAATAATTTCAGGATTTGTTAAAAGCACATGCAAACTTAAGATTAAGATGAAAACACCTGTACATTTTTCAGAAGGTTAGTCCTAAAGCTGTAGGCGGAATTTTGCTCATAAGGTATCTACCTCCTATACACTTCCATAGTATTGAAGCACGAAAACTGTCTAAGTTAAATATGTGAAAAAGTGAGGAAAACAAACAGGATTCTGTAAAAAGCACATGTATATTCTCAGACCATAAGTAAAACACCTGTAAAGTGGTTATGTCTCCTGATTCTGAAGGGCTAGGTGCTCCGTCGTAGCCGGCGTGGGTTCGAACCGCACTCAGCCCAGTGGTATTTCATTTTTTTTTTTTTCTGAAGTACTTGCATCAGTAATGATCCTGGGCAGGAATTCTTTGTTGAAGTTTGTTTAAATATATATATAAACAAAGTAAAGCACAATACAGGAAATAATATAAAGAAACAGAAATTAGTGTTCAAAAATCGGTCGCGCCGGGACCGGGAAACGAACCACCGGCCTCCTGCTTGCCGGGCAGACGTGCTAACCACTACACCATCGCGGCTCTTCCGACGTTGAACGCCAATTTTAACATTTTATAAACCTAACGTCATTGTTTATCGTTGCGGCACTTTCTTTACCGCCATAGGCGACCCTATCATTTTCGGATCTTTTTATTACCAACAGTCGGCTGTCATTTTATTATTTTTATTTAGATTTATAAATGCTCTATTGCATCGGAGTAATTATATGAGAAACAAAGTAAATCACAATGCAGGAAATAATATAAAGACTGTTCCCGGCGCGACCGATTTTTGACCGCTAATTTCTGTTTCTTTATATATACGAGGGATGTTCGAAATGAATTGCTTATTTCTATCTGGAGACTTCAAATTTCAAGTTAGCCCAAAAGTACTTATTTCATGCCCTCGAAGTACTCCCCGTGGCTAGAAATGCAAAGTTTCAGCCGATGTATCCACTTCTTGAAGGCGTCACGGTACGCTGATTTGAGCACAGTAATAAGATACTGATGAATGGCAGATCCAAGGGCCTGTCGGGACTGGTATTTCCGCCCAGCAAGGAATGCTTTCAATTTCGGAAACAAAAAGAAATCACATGGGGCAAGGTCTGGGGAATACGGGGGGTGAGGCAAAACAGTTACTTTTTCTTTCTTCAAAAACGCCGTAACTATTGCGGAGGTATGAGCTGGGGCATTGTCATGTAGAAGACGGACATGTTTAAAACCAGTGGCAGGGCATCGTTTCTGATAATACTTTTTCAGTTTCTTCAGTACTACGTCTTTGTAGTACTTTCCGGTGATGGTTTTGCCCTTTTTCACTGGCACTTTTATTGCGACTACTTCACCAGAGAAGAAGATTGCACACAAAACCTTCTTTGTAGTCAAAGAACGTTTGGCAATTATTGGGCGTTTGCTGTGTTTAGTGGCCCAGATCTTATTGCTAACCTTTCTGACGGGCTCAAAATAATGGACCCAGGTTACATCACCTGTGACGACATTGGCAAACTGCTTTTTGTCATATTTTGGAAACATTTGAAGCAGCTTTTTGGCCATTTTAACCCGTTGCCTCTTTTACTCGTCAGTCAACAGATGTGGCACCCATCTAGCAGAAACCTTTCTGACTTTCAAATGCTTCTTCAAAATAAGGTGAACCGTTGACAGTGATATGCCTACCTTTCGTGCAATATCACGAACTGTAAGTCTGGCATCTCCTTCAATGATTTCCTTTATTTTGGAAACGATTTCTCTACGAGATGCAGATTTTGGCCTACCTGATTTCGGTGCATTTTTGATGGACTCTACACCAGACTCAAATTTCTTTTTCCACCGCCGAACTGTGTCATAAGACACACAAGAAGGTCCAAAAGCAGTAGAAATTTCAGTCATCAGCTCTTCAAAGAACAACCAAGTTTTGAGCGAGCTTTGATGTAAGCCCGTAATTCATCTGTTTTGCCGACGCTTCTACCAACCATTTTTACTGCAGTGGTCAATGACTGCGTGTATTCAAATGGCAAATTTTATGTCTTACACTTAGTCTAACATGCACATTTATACACCATTGTGTAGATATTGAACAACCCTATACAGGTATGTATTGGTTTTTATCGTGCCCCACGTGGATATCGAGCTAGAGGACAATAAGCAATTCATTTCGAACATCCCTCGTATATATATATATATATATATATATATATATATATATATATATATATATATATATATATATATATATAAGTTGGGAGAAGGAGCATAACATCTAACAAAAAATCTTTTTTGGTAGCACTGGATCCAGAAAGGATGCTGAAATGATAGGCGTTAAACTATATGTTAAGAGTTAATCATTATCATAAATCATTGCACTGTTAATGATTAACTTCGATGAAGTTGATGTCGCACCTGCCTCTCCCTCCCACCTCGCGGTTCAGTTGTTAATTACGTATCTGTTGCTCCTGCTGGTGTAAGGGAGACAACTTTCTGATATATGTTGCGAAAAGAAATACTGATTACTTCCTCTATATCACACTGCATACAGTTTGTATTAAAACCCCTATAGAGCTAAGGAAAATTGTAGCAGACAACATTCTAATTTCATTATAGCAGACGGTTCACTAGAAATGTCAGGCCTTATTTTCTCTAAAAAAAATAACAGACGATTCACATGAAATGTTAAGGCTTATTTTCTAATATATAGGGGAAATAATCAGTATTTCTCTTTTCGCAACATATATCAGAAAATCGCTCTCTGAAAAAGTAAAAAAAATCAAAATGTTTCTTGCAGTTCAGATTAACCTTTTATAAGGGTTAATATGTTTTAGTTGTACAGAGTTTTTCTATGAATATATTTACTTCCTCTGTGTCACTCTCTCTCTCTCTCTCTCTCTCTCTCTCTCTCTCTCTCTCTCTCTCTCTCTCTCTCTCTCTCTCTCTCTCTCTTTAACGACAACGACGGTGGATGTATGTTGATCTGTAAATAAATGATCTAATAAGTCATTTAAAAAGTGAAACTGTTTGAGTTGTTCTTCTTAATATGTAGACATTAATTTTCAAGGAAAAAAGTTCATAATTTATCTTTTTAAAATTGATTTTTTTTTACGATAACGCTCTCTCGTTTTTTACGAGGAAGCCTTGGAACACTTGCGAATTATTTTTCTAATCGATCAGAACAACCAAATGGGTCTGGTCTCGTCAATCGAAAAAGTACCTTCGAACATGCCCAAAATGCGCAGATTTAGATCATCCTGCGCTTGCGCAAAACATTATCCAGGCATTTCCTCTCTGTTCATACATTCTGTAGTATACAATGATTCTGTTAGCGGATAGTGAAGCCATGATGAGACTTCGCGCAGGCTGATCTCGGCCTTTGTTGTCTGCATATGCCCGAAGACACGTTTTCGTGGCCCAAAAAAAACCTACTGTAACTCCGTTGCAGGTTTTTCCATTACGAAAACATGCCTATTCAAATATAATGAAAATTTTATCACCCAAAATTGAAAATTTTTAGATAAATTCTGATATTTTTTCATATTTCTGCTAAAAACATAGATTGTGGATATTCGTAAAAACCGCCTCAACGAGGCGGTTCTAACGAGTACCCACAATCAATGTTGTTTTGAGCAGAAATAAAAACAATAATGTATACCCGCTGTAAACCCCAGTTTTACTATATTATACATGCCAAATCTCACACTGAGATACAATCTCACATAATTTTGCTCATCTGGAAGCGAGTTCCCATAATTTTTTTTCAAATCTCACAGAATTTTCAGACCAATCTTCCAAAACCACTTACGAAGAAATAAATCGAAAATACACAATTTTTGTCTCTACCATAAGCTTTGTTCATTTACATAAATGCTTTTGACTATTTTTGGCATTTAAATAAAGGATTTTCACTATTTTGGTAAAGCTTTAAAGTTATTTTTGTAAAAATCTCACAGATGTTTATCAAAACTACCTTAAAACATGCCTATTCAAATATACTGAAACTTTTACCACCAAAAATGAAAATTTTCAGATAAAAAATTCTAATATTTTTCATAATTCTGCATAAAACATAGCTTGTGGGTACTCTAACGGGTACCCACAATCTATGTTTTTAAGCAGACATAAAAAAAATTAATGTATACCCCTGTAAACCCCAGTTTTACTATATAAAAGTGAGGTTTAAGGGGGTCAAAATAATCTAGGCATGTTTTCGTGATATGTACTTTGTGATTGCAACATTTCCTGGGCAACTTCGCATATACTTTTGCTATGTAACATTCTGCGTTATAATGAATTTGACGCCTACTAAATATGGTGAGTACCAGAGCATAGTCACGAAATATTATTGAAACATTGTAACATGCTAGTCTGACTAGCGATGCACAAATGTTGGTCTTCTTTCTTAAGTGAAGTTCATGTAACGTCGAAATGTCTTCGTAGCATACACGTAAGAAGCAAGAGAATCAAATATATACACGTTTAGGAAACTTCGTAATCGAAGCCAGTTGCTCAGACAAGCAAGCGTCTCCCGGAGCACGTGTGGCGCTGAATATATCGGCTACAAACAGCAAACCATTACGAAAACATGCCTATTCAAATTAACCAAAACTTTTACCACCACAAAAATGAAAATTTTCAGTAAAAAAAACTTAGATATTTTTTCACATCTGCTCAAAACATAGATTGTGGGTATTCGTTAGAACCGCCTCACCGAGGCGGTTCTAATGAGTACCCATTATCTATGTTTTTAGCAGAAATAAGAAAAATAGTGTATACCCCTGTAAACCCCAGTTTTACTATATAAAAGTGGGGTTTCAGAGGGTCAAAATTATATAGGCATTTTTCGTGATGAAAAAAAAAAAGCAGGTTTGTCATTCTACGTACAAGTTTATTTCTGTGTGGTATATTTTCTATAAAAGGAGAACGTCATGCTGTTCTCTAGTCTTTTAATTTGTTTCCTACCCAATGGACAATTGGTAAATGTGTCTTAATCACTTGTGGCGTGGGGTGACCTGTAGTGAATCAACAGCTCGTCAAAGGAATACCGACGCTAATCCCGGTTGATTTTTCCCACATCAAATCCTTATGTACCTGAATTGAGTTGCATTATTTACGTGTAAACTAGTCGTCTGATCTGTCACAGTTCCCGAGAAATTAAAATAGATAAAAAATAACGAAAATTGATATGAAACAAGCAATGGCTCCGATGGTGTAGGGCGGCGCTAAATATATCGGTCGGCTCTGATTTGTAGGGCGTGTGTTCGCAAACTCTAATTGTCAAAAAAGGAACACCTTTCATGCATGTGATGAGGCTAGTCTTTTGACTTTAACAAACTGAATATTACGAAATATCAATTTTAAACATGAAATAAGCAGGAAAATGATATGTGTTTCGCAATACTTTCAAAATCGCCCAGCTATTACAAGTTTTGGCCAAATGTATTTTAAATATAGGGAAGATTCTATAGTAGAATGCAAACGAAAGAATAGTCATTTTCCCGCAGAATTCCTTTACTTCTTGCATTAGGTCATAAGTACTAAAAATTAGAATCAGATGTCATCAAATGCACGAGATAAAAGCATTTAACTGACGTCAATAAAAGTGTCAGAGACGAACTAGTGATCATGGATCATCTCCACTGCCAGTTTTCTTTGATTGCAAGAAATCTCCGAAAATCCGATTCCAGGTTATAAATAGACCATTAAGTAAACTGTTGCAGCAGCGAATACATGCCCAGTGGGCTGAAAAGTCTAATATCTGTAGACTGTGGGTTAACCAATTGTAGTCGGGAGACCCGTAAAAGGGTAATTGATAAACAGTGCAGACCGAGATCAGACGCCGCAGGACGCGGCGTCTGATCAGGGTCTCCACTGTTTGCAAACAGTTTGGTCATTTTTCTCTAGGAATGTGTAAATCTCATAGCCGGACATACCTAAAATTGAATTGGACTCTTCCAATATATTGTGTGGGATAGTCTCTTCAGTATATAATGGGTTATGCCTTGCGCTTTGGTGGAGGCTATTTTTCATAATGCATGTTCAAAAAAGGGTGTCCTTCGGAAGAAAATAACACACCAGACGAACTGAAAATATTTTAATCTACTTTTTGTTTCTGGGCCAGACTAGCTGGTTTTGGCCAACTAGGCCTCATCAGTAACCCTTTTTTTTAATTCAACAATGAAAATAAAAGTTACACTACGATGAAGGACAGGGCAACATTTTACATCCGCCACACAGTCCTACTCACCAACTGTAGTGAAGCTTGAATGTTCTAAAAACTGGTATTCTTTGGAAGAAAAGAACACACTAAAAGAAGTGAAATCTTTCAAGTGTACATTTTGTTTCTTATATATGCAAGATAACAAACACACAGACCCAAACCTAGTCAAGATTATTATTCTATTTTTTTTTTTTTTTTTTTTTTTTTTTTTTGATTCTTCCTAACAGTATAATTTAGAGAATATGAACAATGTCGCATTCATGCACAGCAATGAACATTTTACGACTAAACCAGTCATGCATATATTCAGCTATATGCAGATCACTATCGTATATATATATATATATAACCAATGTTTTTGTCCTCACATATCTTGCTTATTCGTGTTTAAAATTAATGTTTCGTTTGATCAAGTCAAAAGATTAGCCTCATGACATGCATGAAAGGCATTCGTTGGTTTTTTTTTTTTGTTTTTTTGTTTGTTTTTTTTTTTGTTTTTTTTTTTTTTTTTTGTCTTTTTTTTTAGAAGGGGGGGGGGGGGCAAGCGAACACACGCCCTCCGACATCAGAGCCGACCGGTATATTCAGAGCCGCCCTACACCATCTAAGCCATTCTTTGTTTATTCTCCACTTTCATTATTTTGTTGTCAATTTTAATTTTTCGGGACCTGAAACAGATCAGACAACTACGAGGGGTCGTGCAAAAAGTTCTGTCACTAATAGGCTTCCTTAGTTTTATCCCAGGTATATTTTAAAATGCTTCATTGCACTTGAATGGTGTGTTGAATAGCTAACGATACCGGTTTATTTCGTGCAAATTGCTTTCCAACTGACCGAGTTATTTCAAACTGAAACAGATGCAGTCATATACACTGACCAATTTACTTGTTTCATTGGAACATGGACCAGAAGACTGAAATTCGTAGCTATATTAAATGCCGAATAAGGCTTAATATAGATTCAAAGCAGATATTTAATGAATTGTGTGGTATATATGGACCTCAGACCATTTCAATGCGCACAGTTTTAGGTGGGTTAAAGCTTTTAAAGCTGGGAAATTTTCTGTTGAAGATGATACCCGTCCTGGAAGGCCTAAAACCACTGTTACCAAGACTAACATCGCTGCTATAAAGATTGTGGTCGAACAGGATGCGCGATTGCCTGTCAAAGATAAAGCTAGTTGTACTGGCATATCAGAAGGCAGTGTGCCAACAATTCTGAAAAAGCGTTTGGACTTGAGAAAGGTTTGCGCTAGGTGGATACCTCATTTGCTCTCTGAGGAGAAAAAGACACAACGCCTTAAATGTGCCCGGGAACTTTTGAAAACATACAAAGGCTGTAATAGTCGGGTTATTTCTAACTTGCTAACCGGTGATGAAACCTGAGTGCACATGTTTGAGCCACAAAGAAGGGCTGATAATAAGCAATGGAAGCGAAAAGATCAAAAACTCCCATATATTGCCAAGAGAACCATAAGTTCGAAAAAGATGTACGTAATTTTCTTTAATTCAAGTGGGCCAGTCGTTCAATCGCCTTGTCCATCTGGTCATACAGTCACTGGCCGATTCTACAAGAATTCTGTACTGAAGAAAGTGAAAGAGTTTTACAATAAGAAACGACCAAGCAAAGGATGGTCAGGAGTCTACCTTTTATATGCCAACGCCTCCTCTCATAAGTGTGAGGTTGTTAAGTCTTTTTTGGCTTCTGAAAAGGTGAAAGTTTTAAACCATCCACCTTATTCACCTGACCTGAGTCCCTGTGACTTCTTTTTATTTCCAAGGCTTAAGAAAATGCTTTCTGGAAATAAGAATACGTCTAGAAGTTCTCTTGGCAGCGTTATTTATCAGTGTCTCCAACAGATACCAAAAGAAGACTTTTTATCTACTTTTCGCGACTGGGTAAAAAGGTTACAAAAATGTGTTTCAGTAAAGGGGCAATACTTTGAAGGTTTGTAATAAAAATATGTTTGATAAAACGTAGCACTGAAGTAATCCAAACCCAATGACAAAACTTTTTGCATGACCTTCCTAAGTCACACGTAAATAATGCAAAGCATTTTAGATACACAAGGATCCGATGGAAATCAAAACTCAAAAATGATTGCCTTTGGAAACAAAGAACACACAAAATCACGAAAATCGGAGACTCGGTTTGAGTGAGTCTCTACATATGCAACACTGCAAAGCTACATAACACCCCCCCCCCCCTCCACACACACACACACACACACATACACCCCACCCCTAGCGCCGGCTTAAGTGGTATTCGATTTTCAAAATAATCAGGATGGGCTCAATCATCCCACAGGAAATAAAATATAACCTGCACTATGATGATGTACGGGGAGACTTTTTACGGCCGCCACACGGCACAACATCAGCTACAGTAGGGTAAATTAAAAGTTAAAAAAAAAAAAAGATTGCCTTTGGAACACCTGAAATCAACCGAACTGACGTCGATGTTCCTTTCACGAGCTGTTGATTCGCTACCCGGTCACCTCACGCCACAAGTGATTCAGACAAGGCCGTACATATTTACCAACTTTTCACTGGATAGAAAACAAGTTAAAAGACTAGAGGATAGGTGACATTCTCCTTTTTATAGAAAATTAACTCAAAGAAACAAATTTGTACGACGAATGCCTTTTTTGTTTAGTGTTTGTAGCCGATGTATTCAGAGCCGCACGTGCTCTGGAAGACGCCTATTCAAATATATTACGAAAACACGCCTATTCAAATATATAGAAAATTTCACCTCCAAAAACTGAAATTTTACAGATAAAAAACTCTGATATTTTTCATATTTCTGTCCAAAACATAGATCTGGGTACTCGTTAGTACCGCCTAGTCGAGGCGGTACTAACGAGTACCCACAAACTATGTTCTGAGCAGAAATATGAAAAATGATGTATACCCCTGTAAACCCTAGTTTTACTATATAAAAGTGGGGTTTAAGGGGGTCAATATTGCATAGGTAGGTTTTCGTGATGTATAGCTCCGATTTTGAAGTTTCCTAACCGTGATATAGTCGAACTTTAATGGATTGAACATCTTGGGACCACGGAATTGTATTCTAGACATCGGTGGTTCGAGCCTTTGTGGGTTTATCATAGCCGCGGGTCAGAGGCAAATGTGGATCATGAAATCACGAAAACATGCCTATATAATTTTGACCTCCTTAAACCCCACTTTTATAAAGTAAAACTGGGGTTTACAGGGGTATAGATTATTTTTCTTATTTCTGCTCAAAAACATAGATTTTTGGTACTCGTTAGAACCGCCTCGTCAAGGTGGTTCTAACGAGTACCCACAATCTATGTTTTGAGCAGAATTATGAAAAATATCAGAATTTTTATCTGAAAATTTTCATTTTTTGGTGGTGAAAATTTCAACATATTTGAATAGGCGTGTTTTCATAATGATTTAGGGATATCTTATCGAGCTGCTATAAAACAAGTCTATATATAAGAATCGCCCTGATGAGGCGATTCAAAATGAGTACATACTGCATACATTTTCATGATGAAATAAGACAATTTCACTAAAATATCCATAACCTTTTTATTGAGCTATCGGATTAATTTTTAGGGTCTTCAAAACGAGTTCGAAGCAGCCACCATAAACGAACCATCGGTGTTCAAATCATTGAAATTTTACTATAGTGCATACGAATGCATATTAAAGAGATGTTAAATAAAACTGTAACATTTTGATCTGCAACGCAGCACATAATTGTTTATCAGTACCGACCATTCGACATGTTATTGGCAATGTAACTGGCAAAGTCATCCAAAAATAGTGTATGCAAACGCAAACAAACCAGCGAGCACGCAGCGTTTATACAACGTCGCGTAAACGTCGATGTAACGTCATGACGTTGCATAGACGTTGATGCGACGTTATATGAACCATGTGCCAGCTGGGAAGAGCTCACCATTAGGAAAACATATCAGGTATACATTATTTTTTCTTATTTCTGCTCAAAACACAGATTGTGGGTACTCGTTAGAACCGCCTCGACGAGGCGGTTTTAACGAGTACCATCAATCTATGTTTTGAGCAGAAATTAGAAAAATATCAGATTTTTTTATCTGAAAATCTTCATTTTTTGGTGGTAGAATTTTCAGTATATTTGAATAGGCT
This sequence comes from Anodontia alba, assembly GCA_964016985.1. NCBI lineage: Eukaryota > Metazoa > Mollusca > Bivalvia > Lucinida > Lucinidae > Anodontia > Anodontia alba. The sequence continues at coordinate 28,038,757 of OZ024837.1, read as the reverse complement.
TGTTTTCCTAATGGACCAGACTCTTATTGTAACAGAGTAAACTTTTCTTCTAACTTGCGGAACATAAGTGTTTGTTTTGAAACTTAAGTAAGGTCCAGGTAACATCTTCGTAACGTCTGCGTAACAATAAAAAAATCCAGATTTAGTGTACACTAGCCTATATTCACGTAATGCAACTCTAACATTGTGGCATTTTGGTCAGATAAGCAGCATAAATATGTGTATCATGTAAGCGCAGAAAGTACTATGTAACATCTTCTTAACGTCCATGTTACAAAGAAAAACCTCCAAACAGTGTGTATATGAAAGCATTTTTACGAAATGTTACAAATACATTGTAATATGTTGGTATGAATCACGTGTATCATGTAGGCGCAGTAACTAGTGCGCGTAACGACATCATAACGTCCGTCTAACAAAGAGTAACTTCAAAATAAAGTGCATACGAGAGCATATTCACAAAATATTACTCTAGTATTGTAACATTTTGGTATAAAATGCATCACAAAGACGTGTATCATGTAAGCGCAATAACTACCTAGTAACAACTTCGTTACATCCGTGTAACAAAGAGAAACCTTCAATTACAGTGTTTACGAGAGCACAGTCAAAAAATGTTACCGTAGTATTGTAACATTTTGGTACGAACTGCATCACATCCATGTGTATAACCGCAGTATCTACCAAGTAACATTTTCGTAACGCCTATGTAACAAAGAAAAATCTCCAACTACAATGGATATGGGAGGAATTGAGAAGTGTTACTGTCACATTGTGACATTTTGATCTAATAAGAAGCACATACATGTGTATAATGTAAGCGCAGTAACTACAATGTAACAACTTCGTGACGCCCATATAACAAGCAAAAATGTATAGTGCATTTATTCGAGAGCATATTCACGAAATGTTATTGTAAGATTATGATATTTTAGTCAGATAAGCAGAACATACATGTGCATAGCACATTAAATACTGTGTAACATCTTCGTAACGTCTATATTACAATGAAAAACCTCCAAAATATAGCGTATACGGGAGCATTTTCATGAAATATCACTGGAGCATTTAACATTTTGGTCTGATAAGCAGAAAAAAAAAATGTAACGTAACCGAGGCAGCGTAATCTAAACTTCCAAGTGACATATCAAAAACCTCTAATCATGGTATATACGAGCGTATATGAAATTTTGCTGTAACATTTTAACATTTTTGGTCTGACTAGCGGGACAGCAAATGAACGTCAAGTAAATTAAGTAGAAACTTAAGTAAAGAGACTGAGAAAATTCCACAATCACTTGGCACAGTTTTTCTTAGGCACCAAGAGGAGAGATGAGGAACTTTTGTGTGTGTGTGTGTGTGTGTGTGTGTGTGTGTGTGTGTGTGTGTGTGTGTGTGTGTGTGTGTGTGTGTGTGTGTTGAGGTTTTAGGCCCAGTCAACCCAATGGGGTCATGTCGAGCGCGGTCAGTTTACCTAACCACATGTTTACTGGGTAGGCTTATAGTCCTCTATGCGGTTACAGTGTTTTGTGCACATTCTTTCGCCAGAAACCGACAATGCCCTTCTTGAATCAGTGGAAGGGAGAAAATGACCATAGAAGATATTTCATGATCAATCTCCACGAAGGAATGTTGCCGACCTCAAGAGATGAGGAACAAATTTAAGGCTGGCTAATCAGAACTGAAAAGATAATCGATTATCAGTCCTGCGATCGATAATCGATTAGTAAACACTGAAGATTTGGTAATGATTTTACCTGTCTTTCTGAGCATGACTCTTACCATATGCTGTACTTTACTGTACATGCTTGATCTGACAGGCATGAGGTAAACAGTGTAGACCCAGATGAGACGCCGCAACTTGCGGCGTCTCATCAGAGTCTACACTGTTTGCCACTCATCCAGCTTTTTTTAGACGCCACACTGGGTCGTAAGTTGTACATATTCAAATTTTAGATAAAGTATAGTAAGGAGCTTAGGTGTCTGAATCTGTAACTATAATCATTTTTTGTGGAATTTATCGATCAGTTAATCGATTATCCGATTAATTGTGCCAGCCTTAGAACAAATAATGGCAAAACAAACGCCACAAATGAAACAACCGACGCACAAACCAATAAAATCTGCAACAGGCCACCCGCCTTGGAACGGACAACTGGTGGGGGGTAGATAATAGGGGGTATAAACTTATTTTACTCCACGAAACCTTACCCTTAATTCTGAAGCAGCTCCAAATTATAAATGTTTCCTCGGTCCGCATAAGGGTTCTCTACATGTACCTCATCTGTGAACCGTCACAGTGAAAAACATATAATCAGAATCAATGTAATGAAACAAAGCAAAGGGCTTAATGTCAATCTGAAGCCAGAACACAGGAAAACCACAAACAGGACCACGTCACAGACATTGATAGTCATGCGCCATTCAGCTGCCAAGACAAGACAATCGTTAACCCTAAAAACGCCAAGAAAACCTGCGTCTGAAAATGTCGTCTGTTCATGTCGTCTGCTGAATATTCTTGCAAACTTTTTCAAATCTGTTTTTGCATACATGCAAACAGCGTGGATTCTGATCAGGCAGTCTGATCTACGTCCATACTGTTTGCAAAAAAATGACTTTTAAAATCACAAGCAGATGACAAAACAGACGACAATTGTTGTGATTGTCAGTTTAAGGGTTAACGTGGCGCTTGTCAGACAAAAACAAAATACAATATTATAATTACAGCTTATGAACGTGCTCTATTACACACTACGAAGGTTTTTTGCTTGTCATAAGGACAATACGAAGATGTTACACAGACTTAAGTTACGTATAAAAAACATTTACGTGTCGCTTGTCAGATCAAGTAAATTATAATAATGTTTCACTCGCACTTCTTGAATAGCAGTTGCTAAGGTTGACTTGAGTCTTGGTTGGACGCACAAGTCACATCACGAAAATATGCCCATATATAATACTGAACCCTTAATTCCACTTTTATATAGTAAAACTGGGGTTTACAGGGGTATACATTATTTTTCTTATTTCTGCTCAAAAACATAGATTGTGGGTACTCGTTAGAACCGCCTCGGCGAGGCGGTTCTAACGAGTACCCACAATGTATGTTTTGAGCAGAAATATGAAAAATATCCGAATTTTTTTATCTGAAAATTTTCAGTTTTTGGAGGTGAAATTTTCTATATATTTGGAAAGGCATGTTTTGTAATGAGAGGGTACATTTTCACAAGAAGCGGATCATTTCGTTGCTTTGCAAGCCTGGGTCCGGTTGTTCAAAGATTCGTCATCTTAACGAGCTCATTAGTGGTAAAAATGTTAACTGTTCTAGTAAGTACATATCTAGTTCACAGGTATTGTGCTGAAAAAAAATGCAAAAGCTACTCACATTGTTCAGCAAAAAAAATTAGCACATATGGCATAAATAATTATCAAAGTTTTAACGATACGTTAAAAAACGACATCGTTAGTTTCAAACAACTGAGTCCAGCTAATCAAACAAACACAGACAGTGGACGGAGAAATGCTTCTTAGTTATGGTAACAAAATTAACATGGGCCCAGATAATCAAAACTAATGATGTCGTTAGTGAACGTATCGTTAAAACTTTGATCATTAAATATGGCATATATGCTAATACTTTGCTGAAAAAAATGTGAGTAGCTTTTGCATTTGCAAAAGCTACTCACATTTTTTTAGCAAAAATATCTGTGAATTAGTTGTACTTACTAGAGCAGTTAACATTTTGACTACTAACGAGCTCGTTTAGCTAACGATGCTTTGAACAACTGTGCCCTGAAACGTATCATCCATGTAGAATGTACACTGTAAAAATCCCGCAGATTTTACGGTCAATACTGGCAACTGGCTGCCAGCGTTTTACCGTTAGTATGGGCCCTACCATACGTAATTATTACTAATAATCTACAAGCGGCCGTAAACTTTACAATACATGTACTGGCAAAGTACAATGTTAATAATAAAATGTCTACTTTTGAGGAACATTACGAAAACACGCCTATTTAGTAGCCAGTATATACCGTAGCCAGTATATACCGTAAATTCAACGAGATCGTTTTATACTGTATCTACAATGATGCGTCTCAAACATTGCGAGATGTATAACAAACAGTGTAGACCCTGATCAGACGCAGCGTCTGATCTGGGTCTACTCTGTTGCAGAGACGTATCTGTCCAAATACTTGCGTTTAATATGGTACATAATTACACGGAAAGGCCAGCCTTAGGCCTTCGTGAAACGCCGACCAGCCGCTTAGCCTGAACATTTATCAGTTTTTACATACATGAAATCAGACCAGGCCAATAATTTGTAATAAACAAAAATATCCAGAACTTCTACAAAATGTTTGCGAAAGTCTAGAGCGAAGATAGATTGCACGAGTGAGCGGACATGATATCTGCAAGCTACACGGCGTAATGTAACTTTTCAGCAGTAATCCGAATGAAATGACACCCAGCATCACATAGAGGAGTGAAAATTCACGCATCATCAAAATCAATACACTTGTCGCCGAATACAATAAAACCTCAATAGCGCGAAGGCTCGTTTACCACGGATCATTCGAACTCGTTTTTTGAGTCCCTATGAAATTCTTCCGATAGGTCCAGAAAACAAATATTTAAGTAAATGTTCTGATTTTATCATGAAATTGTATGTTGTGTGTACTCATTCGAATCGCCTCATCGAGGCGATTCTAATGAGTACACCCAACATACAATTATTGTATAGAAGATCGAAAAAAAATCCCGAATTTATCACCATTTGCTTCCTGACTTTGCGTCATAACCCTCAGTGGCTCCAACTACTCATACCTCGAACAAATTTCCATGGTCCCAATGATGTTCGAGCCATTGAAGTTCGACTGTACTTAGGAAGCACACGATACTTTGCTTTTCCTTTCATCAGAAACGCGCGCTAGAAGATAACGTTACGCAATTGGTTGTATTTTTTCTCGACTCTTGTACATTTACATTTGTTTATACTGACCATTTTAGTGTGTCCACTTCATTACATGCCTTTCGTATAATATCAGAATAATTCGAACTAGAGTATTTAGCAGCCTCCTTATAATGAATGTTTTGTGCCTCTATACAACGCTTGTCCCAGGTCCAATTAATCAAGTCAAATTCAAACATTTCTGTCCGTACAGAGGACTTGTTATATTGTTTACACTTGTCTGGACATAGTTCAAATCCACCAGAGAAACATATACCAGATCTAAGTAAATGTCTGTATGTTTCTTGTTTTGTCCAATCTCCAGGAACATACTTGTAATGAACAGAAGTTCTTGCAATAGGAAATTTTTGTTCTGCTGTAACGAGCTTGTCATAATACGCTGGATCTTGTCGCTGTGAAACTATCACTTGGTGTAATTTTGGTTGGAATTGGAGACGAAATACATATTCATTACGATGAAACATCCATACATATTGACACATTAAATTAAACTGTGAAAACGTTGTCGCAGCCCCCGTTTTTAGAGTAGATTTAAGTTTTTGGAGTACCTCTTCAAACGACATATTATGCAGCAATTCTAGATATTCCCGCATCTTTATAACGTGCTCCACCTTAATGATGACCGGGAAATATGACATGCACTTCATTACCTCTTTTGTTTTGAAGATATTAGCAGTTGAATGAGATGCAATGCTCCATAGATCGCTGAAGGCATTTCCATATACACCTATAACAATAGGTTTATCCTCAATAAACAACATCTCCGGTATCACTCTTGTGATAAACATGGTGTCTGAATCCACGTATCCGACGTATTTTTTCGATGTGCAGTTTTCAGGGTAAAACATATCCCTTTGCATTCTGTCAAAACCCGAATACCCGGGTACCGTCGGTGTTTCCATAAAACATTTCCTTGGAAAAGGAAATGTTTGCGTTATGGCATCTCCGAATACATGGTCTTCCGGCTTTTCCTGGTCCAACACAACTACCACAGAATATTTCTCCGGCCAGAAGTAGTTCATGCTCTGGACAAATACACTTATATAGAACTTGACGAGTGACGGGTTAGTTGTCATTCGGAGATATAAATCCATGTTTTCGTACGCATCGACTTTCTTGACGGGCCACACTCCCGGCTTATTGAGGTTTATGTTCGTCGGCATGAAGTTTATCGCGGTCCTAATGGTTTGAAAGTAACCAGTATAATGAATATAAACAAACACCATTACAGCGATTACTAACAATAGTAGAAGTTTCTTCTTAAAATTCATTATTAAACCAACGGCTGCTTGCACCTACCGTCGTCTTTAGCAAAAGTCAGAAAGATTATAATTATTAACATTTTACTGATACTATAACGCTGCTGTAGCTGTACCAATACTAATCAAATCAGTGTGTATACAGTATGTGTAGACTATAGCTTTAATGTTTTATATGCTTATTAAAGCATATCCAAGACAGCTACTGACAAGGTGATTAATAAGCCAGACAAGTTGATGAATAACTTACTGTATTAATGCTAATTATTGGTACATTTTACTCCTTATCACGCGTCCATTTTGTTGCATGTTGATAAGTCTGAATAGATTCTAAACGAAATGACCCTAGAGAGCAATGACACACCCTCAAATGGGAAACGACTGAAGTGTTAAAATGACCCTAGAGAGCAATGACACACCCTCAAATGGGAAACGACTGAAGTGTTATGTGTGTGCCATAATAGCTTGTTTCGGCCAATTAGATCATATCAGTGATACGGATATAAATTTTTAAAAAAACTGCTGGATGAGTGGTAAACAGTGAAGACCCTGAGCAGACTGCGCAGACTGTTCAGAACAAGGTGACTAATAACCATGGCAAGGTGATTAATAACTTACAGTTTTTATTTTAAAGGCTCCGTATTCCTCAAAAATCATCACAGAAACATGCCTATATAGTTTTGACCCCCTTAAACCCCACTTTTATATAGTAAAACTGGGGTTTACCTGGGTATACATTATTTTTCTTATTTCTGCGCAGAAACATAGATTGTGGGTACTCGTTAGAACCGCCTCGTCGAGTATGTTTTGAGCAGAAATATGAAAAATATCAGAAATTTTTATCTGAAAATTTTCATTTTTTGGTGGGAAAATTTTCAGTATATTTGAATAGGCATGTTTTCGTAATGAGACATTTTTTTTTATCCAAGAAAGGTTTGATAAATTGATACATAGTATTAATACGATCATAAAATGTGCCACCTGACAGCCCATAAAATTTCAGTTAGTCTCTCGTTTAAGACCTGGATCAAAAAAGAAATGATTTTTTATCGTATCTTTAAAAAATGCTGACAACGTTAATTCATGTGTACGATGAAAAATCATTTCATTTCAAGAACGAGAGACTAGCTGAAATTTTACAGGATGTCAGGTGCTTCATTTTATGATTGTATTAATACCATATATCATTTTATTAAACCTTTCCTGGATAATAAACTGTCTATTTTTGAGGAATATGGAGCCTTTAATGACTGGAATACATTTAAAAAAGCCCATTTTACTACTTGTTTATGTTTCTGAGAACTGCGGGGTGAGTAGAAAACAATATAGACCGCAGTGTCTGATCTGTGTCTACACCTTCTGTTCAGGCCTGTCCCAGTACTAAGGATTAATATATAGTTTTAATGACTGGGACACCAGAGAGGAATTAACTGGATAAGCAGAGCTCTTCCAGAAGGGTTTAGTGCATATTTCAACTAGAGCAAGTCGATGACGCGCCATCGCATATCCCCGCGTCAGCGCCATCGCATATCTCCGTGCACATAAAAATTCCAAATGCGTTCCTCCAGTCCTCATCCATAGGGCTATTACCTGTGACGGTTTCAAGGTTCTAGCTAAAAAAGCCTAAGAGGAGTTGTGTGACAATCAAAAAAAGGGACCGAAAATCCTACATTTTGACCTCTAGTGACCCCAGACATGCCCACAGGGTATTCTACTCTTCAATACCTTTGATTTGATATGCAACAGGACTATGTTTGTACAAAATGGATTTTGGAACCTTAGAGGCCCCTGCCCCTTGGCCCTGCACCAACGGGATAAATCAAATTCCGAAAGTTTCGAGATTCTGGGCCACTGTGGAGCAATGAGAATTATATTGCATCGAAACTGCCTCATGTGTTCCAGTATCTTTGGAATGAGACATATTATAGGAAATGCATAACCGAACATTCTGTTCAATGATACTGTTAGAGCATGTATTGCAAGGGCTGCAGGATAAGATCCCAAGTGTAAAATACCTCCATCTTGCGATTTTGAAAGTGGCAAACAGGTCCATAAATAGCTTCCCCTAAAGTTGGAAAAGTTGGTGTAGAACAATCACTGTTCAATCGATCTGGCAATAAATTCCTGTTCCCTGCTACATGGGCAGCTTTCACGTATATTTGTTTGTTTGTTTTTTGGATTTATTTTTTTTTTATTGCCAGAGTTCAAAGATTCCATATTATTAAACAAAGTTGTGGAGAACTGGTCCCCCCTTGTTTGTTTATATGTTGTAGTACGACCTTACCAGAACATTTCAGTTTATGAGACGAGGAAGAAAATTCCCCTGAAGTCAAGAGTACAGCCTGCAACTCCATATTTATGTGTGTTTTTTTTTCTGTCGTTCCGTCCACCTGCTTCGAACATACATCTTGTTCAACACTCTTCCCCATGCTTGGGACGAAGTGTCTGTACAAACTGTTAGACTCGTTTGTACAGGTAGCAGGGATCTGCCCTTTTGCAAATATGTTCTTTGTAACCACCATTACAAATGTGTTTTCAGGTGATGACCCAGTCAGCATTCTACGTAAATCTATATCGGGCCGTCATCGGCCCGTCAGGGTAGCTGACGGGCCGATGACGGCCCGATGTAGATTTACGTAGAATGCTAGCTGGGGGAGAACTTGGAATCAATGCCTCCAAATCTCTTGAAATTGGCTCCACCAAAGTAACAAATGCAACTGTATTGGTTTCATATGTAACCAGGCAAACGGAATAATTTCTGTGCATGATGCCATTAGACCTGACATCTGAAGGTAGTCTTTGGCTGACGCTGAACTTCTCATATATTTACTGTCAACTGGGTTTTCTGAATTCTGTCTAAAGGTGGTATGACAATACCCTTTCTCAAATCGAATAGACCTTCTTTGTATACTTTTTGGTGTGTTGGCTGTAACCTGTTTGTTTGTTTTTTGTTGTTGTTTTTTTTTTTTTTTTTTCCTGCATTTACCAGAAAACCTAACCGCGCAAGGAGATTTAAAGCTATTTTCTTGTCTTGTAGTAACATGCTTTTTGTATTGTGTTCAAAAGGAATTAATCGTCCAAGTATACTGGGAACATTATATTTTGCATTCTGAGGTATCCTGCTACCACTGATACTATCTTGGTAAAGACCCAACGACTTGACTTGGCGGATCTTGTAAATTGCACACATCTAAAGTGTTGCTTGTCACCGTATACGTGGGCAGATTTATTTTATTTTTTTTTTTTTTGCAAGAATACCAAGAATCTTTTCTTCAAAACTACAGAATCTAATTTTAATACTGAAACGCTTTTTCTGCCAGTTTATTCTCTGAAGAACTAATTTCCGCTTATTTTTACTGGTCTTCGTGTCTTGTTGTGCGGCGCCATATTTGCTGTCTCAATTTCAAAACGAGGCGAGTAAACCCTCGCAACAGAAATACCCGTGTTTTCCGAGTCTGACACGATCGCCACTGCGACTCTAACTTCTAAATGCAGTGTGGTTTCTGCCATAATCTTAAAACTTCAACTATACACGGGCAGTAATCTTGTCACTCAAGAAGTGAGTGACGTGAATATCCGGACATGAGTAGCGCGAGCTAAAAAGGTGGCTGTTTCAGGTGGGTTGTCGACAATCTGGGGCTTTTGTCGTCTAGGAGGGCGTTATTTCAAAAGTCGGAGAATGCTATACTGAGATTCAATCTGACTTTCCGTTCGGGAGAAGATGTCGTTTAAAGAATTTCAAGATGGCCGCCCATCTTTGATATCGAAACGCTAAGATTTTAGCAACTCTAAATCTACATGCTGCCTAAATGCCTCCTACCAAGTATCAGTTCAATCCGACTTACGGTTTTAGAGGATATGTCGAAAATGTTAAAAATTAACAATGGACGATGGACGACGGACGGACGACGGATGGGCAGACGATGGACGACAGACAGCAGGCCACGGCATAAGCTTATCTTGAGTAACTCACCATAAACTAACAATATGCTTTTTGAAAGCGAATTGTAATCTAAAAGTCTTCGACATTAACGGCGTTCTGCAGCTCCGAGGACAGTATTAGCATCCAACATAAAAAAACAGCTGAGGTCAGTATTAGCATTTTCTGCAAATGTAATCCACGGTCAGATTAGCAAAAAGAATATGTGCGCCGAGGACAGTAACACATACCGCCGCGGAGAAGATCAACATTTCGAGGGTTGAGCGCAAGACTAGCGTAAGTCAGATTGTTGTTTTTCCCCAAACCTAATCTCCTCACCATGAAGGCGTTATGAAGATTACAACATTTCTTTCTGTAAACAATGAAAATTTAGGTGCCATTGCTCGTATGAGCAATGGCACCTAAATTTGCATTGTTTACAAAGGGGTCCAAGTTGCCCCTAAACAAGGGTTTCAAAAATACGTTTGAGTTACCATAGTCTTGCGCTCAACCCACGATTTGTGAGTATAGGTACCTTGTTTAAACGACTTCAATTACAAAGTGCTTCGTGCAATGAACGTAAAATTTTGGGAAAATAAACATTGATAATTTGGCATTACAGCTATTCAGATGGAAAAAGTATCGATGTCAAGATTATACAGATATAGGCCCCTGCATTCAATTTTAGCCGTTCTGAACAGCTTCCTCGATTTTTAAATTTTTTTTGCGGACGAACAGAAAGGTCTCGTCATTTCTCTTCCAAATCTTACTTATTATGAGTCTCATATAATGCAGGGGAAGGTGGTGAAAGTTTTACTTGGTGGTATTGCCACTGTAAAGTCGGTGCACGAACTGCTGGCTGCTGCCCAGCAAACACACAACGTCGCAACAACGTCATTACAACGTCGCTGCAACGTCACACGACGTTGCAGCGACGTTGTTGGGACGTTGTGTGTTTGCTGGTGTGCATATATAGCATCAGTACTTTCATCACGAAAACATGCCTATTCAAATATATAGAATATTTTATCACCAAAAAAATGAAACTTTTCAGATAAAAAATTCTGATATTTTTCTTATTTCTGCTCAAAACATAGATTGTGGGTACTCGTTAGAACCGCCTCGCCGAGGCGGTTCTAACGAGTACCCACAATCTACGTTTTTGAGCAGAAATAAGAAAAATAATGTATACCCCTGTAAACCCCAGTTCTACTATATAAAAGTGGGGTTTAAGGGGGTCAAATTATATAGGTATGTTTTCGTGATGGCTATCTTGGATATCAACGCACAATTCAGATATACCGTCTTCTGG
>OZ024837.1:24892529-24952440 GCA_964016985.1 Anodontia alba | reverse complement strand
ATGAGAATGATTTTAGTAAGGTTTGATCTGCAAGTAACCCTGATACTTCCTACAAAGTTTCAAGTCAGTTGGCCTCTCGGTTCGAAAGAAGAAGTTCAATACAGATTTTCGGAAGGCGGCTAACACACGGAACAATTTAATTATTTTTGATCTGCAAAGTGTCCCAATACTTCCTATCAAGGTTCGAGTCAATTGGCCCTTCGATTAAATAGAAGGAGCGCAAAATGTATTTTCAAGATAGCGGCTATGGCGGCTATCTTGGATTTCCGATTCGAACGACTTTATCTATTTTTTTTAGTTACAAGTCGTCCCGATGCTTCCTACCAAGTTTCGAGTCAATTAGCCAAGAGGTGTAAGAGGAGTAGGCTTTTAAAGCAAATTTTTGACGCGGCAAGACGTACGCCGCACGACGCATATTTTTTACTGATCACAATAGCTCACATTGCATGAGCACTTCGTGCTCAGGTGAACTAACAAAACGAAAAAAAAAAAAAAAAAAAAAAAAAAAAACAACAACAACAACAAAAAAAAAAAAAACAACAACAACAACAAAAAAAAAAAACAACAGCACAGAAAACAGAAACTATACGACGCTAGTCGCCTGTCGTTAGGTATAAAGTAAAATACACAGCACATTTGAACGTAAGCAGAGGTAAAAAATAATGCCAAACCATTCTTGGTTCATATTTTGAACAAATCCAAGATGCTACCTGTAGATGTATTGAAAATTGCAGGAAGAGGCTGATGCAAGTGTTTCTTGAAATATCATGTGTTACCGTAATTACTTTAAGTAATTACCCCGATCAAACAGTATAGACCAAGATCAGACGTCGCGGAACCTGGGTCTGATCAGGGTACACACTGTTTTCCACTCATCCGGCAACTTGTCAACAGATAGGGATCAACAGATAGTAAAACAATTGTTCAGTATTTAGGGTAAGTATAAACACGTAGTGTTATGCGTTTCTCATCAAAATCCTCCCAAACTTTAATTATAACATCATGATGCCTAACATATTTCCTCTTATGATACCTTAAGATTTTGCCTTCAGATACAAATTTTACTTGCCGAGTGATCTCCTAGTTTCTCTGAAAAGAATCTGAATAAGAAAATACATGTTCAATCCAGCTTATCCCGGTGCCAAGTTATTTAAACGTCTACGCCAACCTTCACAATCATTATTAGTGCGAATATTGCGTTTAAACACACACCAAGATTCAATTGACCAAACAGAATGTTTCATCCAAGTATCGTGAATGTACTGCATTATAGTACAGAAAATAGCCCAGGTTGAACAGAAGATCTCAAAATGCAAAGCATAGGGTAATTAGACTCAGAAGTAAGGAAAGGAAGTGCCATGACCGTCTGCAAAATTTATATGCCGAATCTTTCTTTAAATAAATAGTTACAAGCCCAAGTTGTTGAATTTTACGCCAAATAGTTTGGCTCCAGTGAAATAAACAGCCTTTCAAGGATACAGAAGGAAGAACTTTTTTCAACGCAACCCAAACAGCAGCTTCGAAATCCAAAGTTATAGACTGAACACCAATATTCCCATGAAGAAGAATTCTGAGAAGAGTTCTGAAAATTGCTTCATAATCCTTTGTCGTTTTCCCGGACATCAGAAAGTACACAAGCGATATCTGTTTCAAAGAATCACCCTGCCGAACAAAAGCATGGACACTAAAAAGTTGCACAAATGGTGAACGAACAACCTTGAAGGTACCATCAACAAACCAGTGTTTAGCCCCTAAAAAGAAGAGATAGCATAAAAGTGGTGGCCAATAAAAAATGTCTGTTACTCTTAACGTTAATATCCGCCTGTACAAAGTCTTCTGGAATAGCATCTAGGTTCAGATCAAACTTAAGATTACTAGGGTGATTAGGTCTTGTTGCTTGTCTTACTCTGTTGGCTGTCCTGTACAATGACTTAGAATTTGGCAGATTGTACGCGTCTCCAGGGTTAATGTTTATGTCCATGGCTTCTTCCACTATAGCCGGTGTTGATAGAAATGGTTCCGATAGAGCTTTCTGCTTGAATTGGGCCTTCATTTTAACAACGGCTGATTCCCCTGCTGTAGGTGGATGGCAGTGTTCATGCACTGATTGGGTCAACTCTCCATTTTTCTCCGTTACTGCTGCCTTACATTTCACACTTTTATTCTCACCGAACAAAACTAGTATGTATGTTATTTCTTTGTCTACTTATTACATAAGAATACCCGCTTTTATTGTTCACTAATTTTGGTCTCCCCTTTTCGATCCCATTTTCAATAAATTCCCATTCCTGAACAGTATTGATAACGAATTGTCACATGCAGCAGAAGGAGCTTCTTCTAACAACGACTCTTCCTCACTGTCACTAGTGTGGTTGTAAGTATGAACAGTTGGTTCCTCCAGTAAACTAGGGTCTGGCGGGGATATAGTTTAGACGAGACGTTGATGCGTAAACTGCCGATTCGTTGGTATTTGTATTGTTGACAGATGAATCTTCATAATCAGTGTCAATCTCTGGGTTGAATGCCTCATCATCTGAGTCGTTTTCAATAATTCTGAAAGATACAAAATGATATTAAATTCAACTTAAGTGGCAGGATAAGATCATTGATAAGACGTCCTGGTACTTATTCTTATCTAGTAACAGGACAGACTAGATAAGAGTAGGTATCAGGAAAATATTTTTCTTATTCATACACGAAACAATACGTTGTGGGTACTCATTAGAAGCGCCTCGTCGAACCGTTTTAAATGAGTACCCATAACATATGGCGTGCATAGAATAGAATCAATGCTTCTGGATAAAAAAACAAACAAAAAAAAACAAAAAAAAAACAAAAAAAAAAAACAACTAACACCATATCAAGTACTATGTTATTATCAATATGTACATATGTTTGTAATACATATGTTTGCATGGTATAAGCATGGCAGATGTCATGAAGGAAGTACGGAAGCATTTAGGGTAACTACGACACCTTTTATGATATGTATGGTATAAGCATGTCAAATGTTATGACACGTATGGCATCAGTTAGGGTAACTATGACACCATTTTTGATAGGTACAATATCAGCATGACAAATGTTATGACAGGTAAGGCAACAGTTAGGGTAACTACGACGACACCTTTTATGATAAGTATGGTATAAGCATGGCAAATATTACAATATGTATGGCAACGGTTAGGGTAACTATGACACCTTTTATGATAAGTATGGTATACGCATGGCAAATGTTATGACAAGTATGGCAACAGTTAGGGTAACTACGACACCTTTTATGATAAGTATGGTACATGCATGGCAACTGTTTTGACAAGTACGGAAGCATTTAGGGTAACTACGACACCTTTTATGATAATTATGGTATAAGCATTGCAAATGTTATGACAAGTATAGTAACAGTTTGGGTAACTATGACACCTTTTATGATAAGTATGGTATAAGCACGGCAAATGTTATGACAAGTATGGCAACAATTAGGGTAACTAGGACACCTTTTATGATATGTATGGTATAAGCATGGAAAATGTTATGACAAGTATGGCAACAGTTAATGTAACTATGACACCTTTTATGATATGTATGGTATAAGCATGGCAAAATTTATGAGAAGTATGGCAAACATGGCAAATGTAATGACAAGTATGGCAACAGTTAGGGTAAGTTCGATAAATTTTATGGTAGGTAAGGTATAAGCATGGTATATTTCATGACAAATACGGTATCTCAGAAAAGCTGCAGCGATTGGTCATTTTTTTTTGTTTTTTGGTCAACAACAAGTCACATGGCATCTTCGATCGGTCTATACAGAGCGCTAATAATGAGTCGAGTCGTTTCGAGAGCACCTTGGATTTGTTCAATATGAACCAAGAATGGTTTGGCATTTTTTTTTACCTGTGCTTACGTTCAAATGTGCTGTATATTTTATTTTTATACCTAACGACAGGCGACTAGCGTAGACTCAGATAAGTATACATGTCGGCACAGTCTGAGACGACGCTAGTAATGAATGTGCCTTAAACATTCTATCGATGAAAAATGTAGACTAAGATCAGCCTGAGCTGATGTGCATACTTTCCTGGGTTTACGCTATTCGCATATCACCAGTGTTATATTAGGCCGTGCATTTAGAAAGTCTCATTCTTAAACTTTGTGCTGTTATTCATTATTTTTATGTTACTGTGTGAATGTGAGTTGAAGTCGTTCATGGACGAAATTTGCTTCAGCATACAGCATAAATGCAAAGTGTGTATAGAAGCACGTTCGTGCGTATGCGTAAATATACATGCACTGCGAATTCAGGAGCACATTGGTCAAGACCAAACTAAACATCCAATGATTCTATAAGCGGACAGCGAAGGTCGTGTACACATGTGTGGATGCGCAGGTTGATCTAGGTCATAGCTATCTGCATATGCTCCAAAGCAGACTGTATTTATACACATCCGTGCGTACATACGTAAGTATGTATGTATGTATGTATGTATGTATGTATGTATGTATTTACATAATTATTATATGTACAATATAAATAAATTCATATTTCAGCTATACCTTGCGAAAATGTACAATATGACATGTTCGTAAAATGGGTCTGTGCGCTTAGTATTCACAGGCTATATACACATCATATTGTAGACCCTGATTAGACGCTGCGTTCCACGGTGTCTTATCTGGGTCTGCACTTTTCACTCAGGCATGTCTTAAGGTTATTATGGTGGTGCCAGGTGTAGATCGAATATTGACCGACAATATAGACTCTGATCAGTGAGTGCTATCAACACTATCAACTGCATCGTTCTTTTTGCTTGAAGAGATGCCAGTGTACAGTAATAAACGGAATAGTCTGTTGTGTGTGTGTGTGTGTGTGTATGTGTGTGTGTGTGTGTGTGTGTGTGTGTGTGTGTGTGTTAATTTTGAAAGGATATGTCATTTAATAAAATTCCATTTTTGCCCGATAGTTTGTTTTTGTGTGTGTGTGTGTGTGTTTGTGTGTGTGAGTGTGTGTGTGTGTGTGTGTGTGTGTGTGTTTGTAGATAAGCATGTAAACCATATATACATACTGGTCAAACTTTTACGAATGAAGAGATTAGAAGAGTATGCACTGTTTTCCACTGACGATCATTCTGACTGAAACATAAGCATGATGAGCCGGTCTACCACTGAAGATTTTCTAAATAAAACATAAGCAACGGTATGTAAGCAAAAGTCTACTTAAAAATCTCTGCATGCATATATCTTATTTTATATGAAATATAACCCAGATGCAATTGTCAAACGACTTTCTTCTATAGCTACAGTCGGACATAGTCAACATTTATCTGAATATTACACCACCACCAACCCCTCCCCCTCTCACACACATATACTTCTACTAAATGAAGTTTATCATTATCAATATTCTATGTCTATACACACACACACACTAAAAAATACCCCAAGTCTGATGCATGTTACGGCGCTGCCTCTATGTGACTCAGTAGCCTGGTAGCGTAAAAAATCTAGTTACATACATACATGCATGCTACAATCATGCATTAAGTTTTCTCGGAATATAAACACATATGATTTTCACTGTCATCGAATACATTTGTCGGTGAACTGTCTTCAAATCTGTCGGTAAACTGTCTTCAAATTAGTTGGTGAACTGTCTCCAAAATACGTGTCGGTGAACTGTCTCCAAAATACGTGTCGGTGAACTGTCTTGTCGGTGAACTGTCTCGGAACCTGTTCATATCTGAATTCAACATTGCTGCTTCCTCTGCTTCTGCGAAAGGTGAGAAATAAGCACTGCGTGACCAGCACTTTGGCAGCTGTACAGTGCCATTATATGCCCATTATATTGTCAAAAACAAACAAACAAATAATAACCAACCAAAGGAAAAAAAGAACCAAAACACCACTGCGCTTTCTCTGTTTTGCCAAATCCTTACCAATAAAAGCGACGGAGAAACAGTTCTCCTTGGTCTTTTGTCTGAAGGATGATGAGAGAATCCTGAGACCTGACAATGGCATAATCTCACTCTCAGGGTATTATGCAGTTGTTCTATATATATATTCAGTTGAGTCCAAGAATCTTGCGCGTACAGAAAACTTACACACCATGCATTCTAAGGCTGTCCTACAAAATGTTTCATGACCAGCGTTATTAGTTTTTGCATAGGAATGTGTTTATGCTATAAAACTTTAGGCGTTCGCAGTAAATGTTTAATTAACTACTGGAATCAACAAACATTGCTTGCAGCATATAAGAAATGGTAGCTTTATCTGTGGGTGCGCAAGATCACCGAACTGCATCGTACTGCTACATCCTCTTAATCTTATAAGAAACTGTAGCTTTATCCGTGTGTGCGCAAGATTACTGGACTACATCGTACTACTACAGCCTCTTTCAAGTATTATGAGCAGTGGCTGGTAACCAGCTTCATCTGTCAGATAAACAAATTTTGCAGGACATTTTATAATAAATGTGCAGGACTGTCATCTTTGGTAGGTGAAAAACAATAGAGACCAACCAACCAAAGGAAATAAAAGTGAAACATCACAACTAGACCCGTATACACCGTATAAACCTCCTCTCAGTTTGTACATTTAACGACAAGTACACTGAAATACTTCAAAATAGTTTCGAGTTTTGGGGACCTAACGATTAACTTGGCACGGGTATAAATTCAGGGCTTATCCTAGACATTTCAGGCAGGGAGAAGTTTTACAAGTGACAATTTCGGGATTTCAGAGAGCAGTTTTGGTCAAAATTTTTAATTTTCCTATATGTGCTATATACATTTTCACTTCTCCCTCAGGTCAAGATAGGGAGAAGTCAGACAGCATAGGAAGACTGTTTCTCCCAAATCGCCCTCTAGAATAGGGTACACGACATTTCGTCGAATGACATTCCGTCACTACGATGTTTGGTAGATTGGCGACGAAATGTATTTCGACGAAATGTCATGGAAGCTCTAGATTAATCCCTGTAACTTTTAAAAAGAATATAAAATGCACTAATTGTAAGATTCTAAAAGATGTGTTAACAAGGACAGTGCATACTAATGCAGTAGAATGTTTGTTTATTTTAATAAAACTGCAATAATCAGTTCTAAAAGTGGAGAAACGATATTTTTGCATAGTTATACTCTCTGAAGAAAGCCTTAACAAGAATTGTATTATCATCTATTAGCAGTCTATTAGTCGTAACACATGCCGCAAAAAGTTTGAAAATCAGTCAAGAAATAAGATTTTTATGTCAAAAATAAGATCTTGGTTGGGGTTTTCAGTGGGGCAAGGGAGGTAATCTGAATTCTTAAAATTTTACATTCTGACAAAGTTAGCAGCCATTTTCAGCTCCAATACATTCCTGCAAAAATAAAGCGAAATAAAAAAAAAAAAAAAAAAAAATGGGGGAAAAAAAGTGACACCCCGTTGTTTGAATTTTTACATGTAAAATTGCCTACTCAAACAAATTTTTCGATGTAAAACTTTTATTTATCAACCGATTTTCGAAATTTTTGTGGCACATTTTAGGGCTAATGGAATGCCAACAGATGATGGGAAAAAATTTGCTGAAAACATTTTCTAGGAGGCAGACGTAGCTTTGGCCTGTGCCCCACAGGTTATGTATACGTTCACATGCGCCACAAGCACGTTGAGAGCGTTCAATGCAAATTTTAGGCATATCGCGGACGCTACATGCATGTTTGGTTATGCGCGAATGTGCGTCACAGTCTACACTACACATATGCCAAAGGCATCACCAAAACTCACTCTGAACACTTTAAACATCAGTTTGACAATACCGGACAATATGTATGTGTCCAAGTTTTCTGACGAGTCCCAAAATTTGCAGATTTCACCATTTTCTGGGGAACGCCCGAGGCACGCTTGGTTCATACACCAATGTAGGACCGACCCATAAATAACATTATAACACAGTTCATTCCAACATGTTATTATATACACAGTATTAGCCCCATAAACGGCTTAAAATCAGGAAAAAGGGGGACTGGGCATTTTAGGAACAAAATACCAGATTTGTAAATATCAATTCCTTATCTGCAGTATATATGTAGTTTTCGATTAGAAAGTAGAATATATGATAGGGGTTCTGGCTCACTTCCCTCTAGAAGCCGCCCCATCAACCGTGGACGCCCCCAGCCCCCTGTTCCAACCTCCCTCTAGAAGCCACCAAACCAACTGCGGTGCCTCCTAGCCCC
This sequence comes from Anodontia alba, assembly GCA_964016985.1. Classification (NCBI taxonomy): domain Eukaryota; kingdom Metazoa; phylum Mollusca; class Bivalvia; order Lucinida; family Lucinidae; genus Anodontia; species Anodontia alba. The sequence goes on along the minus strand of OZ024837.1, from coordinate 24,944,227 downwards.
AGTTCAGGTTCTGGACCGTGTTCGATATTGCCACATATCTCGAACCTCTAGGGCCCGCCCCACCCCCTTTGGTGGGCCCCGCAGAGGAGGGATTCTGGACCATGAGCACCAGCGGAGCTAGTAGGGTCGGCCACCAGAGCCCTTGGGGACGGCCCCCGCCCCCGCCGGCCCGGGGTTCTGAACGCAATGCTCCTTTTATACATTCCAATTAGAGAAATGTAGTACTTTCCATATGCCTGAGGTACCATGAAGGGTCAAAACACATGCCAGTGGCTGGTTATCGGCTCTACGGAGCTTTGTGGCAAGAGCTGTTTGGGGGATCATTGCAAGATTCACCTCGCCCGCCTGAGACGAGGTCCCGGCACATAGCCATGCATGGTGTGTGGTAAGGATGTCAAAAATCGATTCGGGCTATGCCTTGACTGTGGTTACCATAAAGCTCTCCTCCGACTGGAGACCAGGAGGTCGCGGGTTCAACCCCCGCCGAGGTCGGCAACATTCTTTCGTGGAGATTGATCATGAAATATTTTCTACGGTCATTCTCTCCCTTCCGCTGATTCAAGAAGGGCAGTTGTCAGTTTATGGCGTAAGAATGTGCACAATACTGGTTAACCGCTTAGAGGACTAAGCCTGCCCAGTAAACGTGTGGTTAGGTAAACTGACCGCGCTCGACATGACCCCATTGGGTTGACTGGGCCGTAAACACAAACAAACCATAAAGCTCAGATGCGTGCCTGGCAAAGGAGTCATAGGTCTTTCATGGTCGAGTTTAAACGTCTGGCGGCAATTGAAATTCCCATTTTGACAGAAGTAAATGGTTACGTATACCCATCCGTAAGGTATGGCGGCAATCGAAATTCCCATTTAGACAGGAGTAAATGGTTACGTATACCCATCCGTAAACGTCTGGCGGCAATCGATATTCCCATTTGGACGGGAGTAAATGGTTACGTATACCCATCCGACACCATGGATGAATACATTGAGCAGCTTTTGGCAGAAATGATGTGGTACAAAACATTCTGGATGAGCCCATCCATGAAACGGTGAAAAGGCGCTTGTGAAAGCCCTTACAACCTGGAAAATATCAACCCCCACGTCCGTCTCCTAAGGACCGAAAGAGGAAGGCCATCTTGGAGGAGTTTGATCCTATCCCTCGTCAAAAATCCTTGAGATCCATGGGGGAGTACCAGGATGAGATCCTGGACTACTGTCCCGAAGGATGATAAGCTAGTCTTTCGCCAAACCCCAAGGGTCATTGGCAGCTTCCTACGAGGATGGCAGATGGATGTGCCTCAAGGGCACCCCCATGGTGCAGACCCCAGGGCTTTCTTAGAGGGGGTGCGACCACAGATTCGGGCCAAGCTCAAAGAGGAGTTGAAACAGCTCCGTGGAACTAAATTTCAGCTGGCTTTCAAGGTCCAGCTTCGGAAGAAGAACCCAGACGGTAGTGAGGATTACACAGACCCTGTGCTGCGCCACAAGCAGGAGGCTATTTTGCAGAAGAGTGAAATTAAGGGAGCCCTCAATCAAGCTTTCTCCAGGATCCAAGAAACGCTGGAGAAGTGGACGCAGAGAGGGTCAGGCTGGGTTGTAGATCAGGTTCTGACCCTTTGGCTAGACATTGCCAGTTATCAGCCTCTTCGAGGTGGGTCTTACATCCCACTTCCAGCAGCGGTGCAAGGCAGTTGTCAATGTAAAAAACAAGGATGACCACTGCCTGCGGTGGGCACTCAGATCAGCCCTATTCCCAGCCTGTGACAGTGTTGACAGACCGTCAAAGTATCCTACTAATGATGGTCTGACCTTCGAAGGGATCGATGCTCCCACACCAATCTCTCAGATTCTAAGAGTTGAGCGGCAAAACAACCTGGCCATCAACGTCTTTGGGTGGGATAAGGGGGTGATTGTTCACCACATCAGCAAACAGCCCGAAGACATGCCTAGGGTCAATGTCCTGCTGACCGCCTTCTCTACGACCAAAACAAGTATAAGGGGCGCACGTACTTCTGCGAGCGCTGTCTCCACAGCTATTGTCGTGAAGACCTACTTGCATCTCACGCCAGAGTGTCGTGGGATCGGCCAGACAGCTGTACGGGTGGAGATGCCTTCAAGAAGGTAAAAACAAACTAGCCTTCCAGAACCTCCACAAGCAACTGCCGCCCCCTTTCATCAACTACGCCGACTATGAGGCTCTCACCGCCAAAGGCGAGGGACCTGAGCTCGACCCCACGAAGAGCAATACTCAACGGACACAACACCATGAGGCTTGTAGTTATAGCTACATCGTCGTTCGGTGTGACGGCTAGACGGAGCCGCCAATCGAATATCGAGGTCCCGATGCAGCAGAGCTCTTCTTAGAAGCACTGCAGGAAGGAGCGCAAAATCAAAGGCGTGTTAGCTGATCCTCAGGCTATGAGGATGACACGAGAGGACTGGCATGCCTTCCGCACCGCTGAGACGTGCCACGTATGTGACAAACCTCTCGAGGGTGACTCTGTGCATGACCACTGCCACATTACAGGCAAATATCGAAGGGCGGCACATAACACCTGCAACCTCAAGCTACGGCAAAACCCAAAAACCACCACCACCCCCGTGGTGTTTCACAACCTGCGGGGCTATGACTCCCACCTGCTGATGCAGGCCATCTCGAAGGTGGAGGGCAGGGTGAGCTGTATCCCCAACAACACGGAAAAGTATATCTCCTTCTCCCTCGGGCAACTGCGCTTCATTGACAGCGCCCAGTTCCTGCTAGCCTCCCTTGACAAGCTCGTTGGGGCGAACCCGCCAGAGGCTTTCCAGATAACAGCCCAACACGAGCCCAACAGAGAAAGACGGGAGCTCCTGAGGAAGGGTGTGTACCCTTACGAGTACATGGACACCTGGGATCGTTTCACCGAGCCCAAATTCCCCCCTAAGGAGGTCTTCTACAGCAAGCTCTCTGATGCGCATATCAGTGACGAGGACTACACCCATGCGCTGAAGGTCTGGTAGACCTTTGGGTGCAAGACCCTGGGTGACTACAGCGACCTGTACTGCCGCACCGACGTCCTGCTGCTCGCTGATGTGTGCGAGACCTTTCGGCGGACCTGCCAAAAGCAGTACGGCCTGGACCCTGCTCATTATTACACCAGCCCGGGGCTCTCCTGGGACGCCCTGCTCAAGAAGACAGGCGTTGAGCTAGAGCTGCTTACAGACTACGACCAGCTTCATCGAGAGGGGCTTGCGTGGGGCCATCTCAATGGTCTCAAAGCGCCATGCCCAAGCCAACAATACTCTCGTCGAGGGCTATAACACAGAGAAGCCTAGTAGCCACATCTTATACCTTGATGCGAACAATCTGTATGGTCGGCGGCTTTCGGTGGGTGGATGACTGCCAGCAGCTGGCAAAAAATATCGCAGAGCAACCAGCTGACAGCCCTGAGGGCTACATACTTGAGGTGGACCTGGAGTACCCCGAAGACCTACACGACGCAACCAATGCATATCCGTTGGCACCGGAGCGCATGATGGTTCAGAAGAAGTGGATGTCGGACTATCAGGACGACCTCTTCGGCGTTGGGGCGGCGCCAACAGAGGTTGAGAATCTGGTCCCAAACCTCCGCAACAAGGACCGCTATGTGCTTCACTATCGGAATCTGCAGCTGTACATGTCTCTGGGCATGCGTCTGACTGAGGTCCACCGTGCCCTCCGATTTGACCAAAGACCTTGGATGGAGCCATACATCCGGATGAATACTGAGCTCCGAAAGAAGGCCGTCAGCGGCTTTGAGAAGGACCTCTACAAGTTGAACAACTCGGTCTTCGGGAAGACCATGGAGAACCTGCGGAAGCAGGTTGATGTGAAGCTGGTGCGTTCGCATGAGGAGGACAAACTCAGGCGCCTCATCGCCAGCCCAGCATTTGCTCGGGCCAATATCTTCGATAACGACTTGGCGGCTATCCAGGTGCACAAGAGCCGCCTAGTGCTCAATCGCCCGGTGTTCGTGGGGATGAGCATTCTTGAGCTCTCGAAGCACCTGATGTACGACTTCTACTACAACCAGCTCCGGGGGCAGTACATTGCCAGCTCCTCTACACCGACACCGACAGCCTCCTCCTCGAGGTCCAGACCGAGGATGTCTTCAGGGACATGGCCTCCCACACAGAGCTCTACGACACCTCAGACTACACTCCTGAGCACCCGCTACACAGCACCGTCAACAAGAAGGTGCTGGGAAAGATGAAGGACGAGTGTGCAGGGAGCCCCATCGCCGAATTTATCGGTCTGCGCCCTTAGATGTACTCAATCCTTGAGGCCGGCGGGGGAAACATCAAGAAGGCAAAGGGGGTGAAAAAGAATGTCGTGAGAAAGCACATCAGACATGAGCATTATAAAGAGACTCTCTTCCAAAAGCAAACCTTCCGCCACGGCATGGACGTCCTGCGCCATCGCATCTACGGGCAGCACCTGAATAAGGTCTCGCTCTCACCGACTCCAAGCGCTGGATAGCTAAAAATGGGGTGGACACGCTGGCCTACGGGCACAAAGACGCCCTTCCGGCTGGCGTGGCTGCGATGGATACGTACATCGATGAACTGTTCAGCGCTTGAGAACCCCATCCGGCGGAAGCTGAGTGTCGGGCGGCACTACGAGGAGTTCCTCCCTGACAAAGCCCCGCTGAGGCCCATCCTGCAGGTAATACAACACAGGCTCACCGGGCTTGGTCACCGAGCGCCCCAGCCGGTACACCCCAAGAGACCACACGGGATCAGTCGCGCGGCGCCGACCGCCCTCCAGTTCGCCGGGCTGGTAGAGGAAGTGAACCCCAACTCCCGAGAGGAGCTTCTGCTCCTTGAGACCAACAGGGCGGTCGGGAACTACAGAGGAGGGCTTTTGTGTGCTGCGGCGCAGCGTGATGGCGTCGGAGGGCTTTTTGCCAGTCAACCTGGTCACTTCGCCGTTCAGAGCGGCTACGACGCTAGGCAGCCGATCCACCCACTCTGTTGACCTCTGACCCGAAGGGAGGCGTATCTTCTGAGCATACTGTTGTCCAAAGAGCCGCTCAGCCAGGGTCCGGTTCCAGCTCTCCACGACGCCTTGGTCCCGGTGGATGTCAACACGTCCACGTCGGACCTCGACTCCGTGTTTGGCGAGCAGCTGGCTCACCGCACCCATGAACTCGCGCCCAGGGTCAACCTGAAGGAGCTTCGGCCACCGCAAGGGGCTCCGCTTGTAAATCTGAGCCAGGCCATCGGCGACCTCTGCCGCGGTCTTGCTAGTCAAGCTTCTTGATGGCTGTGAGTCCCTTCCAGTAGCCTCCGGGGCTGTAGTATATTTTCGCCAGGCGGCTGTCGGCCATGGTGGTATTCCAACAGCCTGATCAGTCTCCATGCGGAAGCCACAGGCTCAGGAAGCTGTCCAGTTGTCGCCCGGAGGTTGGTCGGGCCAGCCAGCACCCCTGCGGCGAAACGTATTGCGGTCTTCTCATCTCGCCGCCAGAGCTCGAGCGACTTCTGCGTGATATCGATCATTATGTTGGCCAGAGGACCGGGGATTTCGTGGCGGCGCCGCAGTGGCCGACCTCAAGCACTGCGCAGTAAAGCTCTTCGGGAAGACCCATGATATAAGGTCGCAGAAAACAGGCTTTAAATTAAAACGCGCCTCACGCGAGTTTGTAGGCCACCAGGCCGGTTGCGGCCATCCACAGGATCACGGTCTCTCTGGCCGCCACTCGGATGATAAAAGTCGGAGAGCTGAGGCTCGAGCCCAGGAGGTCGAGGTTGTACCCGGTGACCTTCGAATACTCGCGCATTGCGGCGTCGACGTCTCTGAAGGTTTCTACGGCATGGCCTTGCCGTCGAAGTTCCTCGTTGATCAAGTCCAGGCGCTCCGTCCGTCTCCGAGACCATCCGGCCTGTGCAGCCTGCAGCCGTTCAACTGCAATATCGTGCCGCTTGCGCTCTTCGTCGACGCCAGAGCTTCTCAAAATGGTGAATAAGTAGTTCGATCCGGAGAAAGCTAGGGCATTCACGAGGACGCCCCCAACGAGCATTGCAACGCTTGCCATTTTACTTCATGATATCAGCAGGTATGATCCCCTGTTTAATTAGCACGTCCTTCGTTGTCATGGCGAGAGCGACGTCTAATATCACCATGCCCACATCACGGGGTGTGAAGTCTAGCTTCGAGGGGCTACCCCACATCACCATCTTGCCGAGCCGGGCGTATCCCATGGCCAAGCCAGAGACGACCGCGCTGTGGAAGAGCGCGTTCACGATCATCTTCCCGTCGGTTGCTGGAGTTGTCATAGCGGCGGCACTATTCCATATAGAAGGGGTCTGGGCCAGTCTTTAATTGCCGGTCTGGCCGAGGGAGCTTATCCACAGGCTGCTTGGGCGCGGAGTCAACGGGGCCTGCCGCCACCGACGCGGGACTTCTTGTTTGCGTGTTTCGAAGAAACATGAGCGCTCCGCCCGTAAGACAAGCCCCAACGATCCATGGGGTCCAGTTAGTTAGTCCTTCACGGCGTTCCGGCCGGGAAACCGCTTGTTCCTGGTCCGCCTCCTTCGGAGGAATATTGGCGGCGTGGGGGACGAAATGATTCCTTGGCTCTCCGAAGCTGTTCGAGCAGTCGTTCTTGCTTGGCCTTCAGGGCGGCAGCGCCGGCAAGCCCGGCTGCCACTTTTTTGGATCCTTAACTTTCTCCGTAACTCTTTCCACTGGACTCTGTGCTGGCTCCTCCGCCGTCTCTTGGTTCTCCTGCTTCGTCTCCGCCATCGCTTATTCTAACAGGGCATTGATGTCCAAATTGGCAGTGCTTCAAGGTGGTCAGCGCAGCGGTTAACGGTGCTAAGAACATGCCATAACGATGATATAGCTCGCAGGTGGCGCCGCTCAGCGCGTGTCCGACAAACGGATCTCCCTCAAGGTCGGCAATAAACCCTGGTTGGTTTTCGATCGGGGGGAACATGGCCGCCACCACCGCATAGAACTGGAGCGCCGCAGACCCCAACGTCTTCGTCATCGCCGCCCCCAGCCAGGCTTCGTAACGGGCGTACATCTTCTCGATTTCGGTATCGTCCAGAACGTCGATTTGATCGGCGGTGAATGCTTTACCACGGACCACCAGTTCGTACTGCCAGGCTTGGCCCCCGCCGCGATGGCCGCGAGCCTTTCACGGTGTTTTTGCACCCGTTCTTCATCCTGGCCCTGCGGCGCGTCTGGCGTCGCCGCTGTTCCTCCCGCTGGGGAGGCTGCCGGTGGAGCCCCCTCGGCTAGACCAGCGCCAGCGCCAACTGACATCAGCTCATCAATCAGTTCGTCATAGTCCATTGCTATTGCAAGCCGGCGGAGACGTCTAATAATATTGAAGGCACTGGCTGAAGTAGATGATTTGCCAAGCAGCGAAAACCAGCTCTACTAAATTCGCGCCAAGCACGGCGATGAGCAGCCCTTCTGTTACTCCATACACGTAAACAGCTTATAAGCAGCGAGCTGGTCAGTCTTCAACAGAAGCTTAGCGTATTTTTTCTCGGCTAGCCGCTGCCGCACCATGCGCCCGCTGTTCTCGTGTGGAAATCACATCGTTTTCACGCAGACAGTCTTCGAATGAGTCGCGATCCTTACAGTGGAAGAGTGCGACCCAGCGCGTCTGCTCGCGCAAGTCCTTCAGGACGGAGTTGTATTTCTGGGTGAGGACCCAGACGCTCTAGTCGGCGTGGCGGCCCGAGAAAGCTAACTCCGACAGCATGTCTTTCTTCTGCGTCAGAGCCTTCTTGGCCGAGCAGTCGTCGATGATGAAAAGTGTTGGCTCGCCCTTAAACACCAGGTAGAAGGCCCGCAAGTAATCATGAAGGCGCTCACCGGGGTCTAGAATACAGTAGAAATAGCCATGAGTACTCGTCTTTGTTTATTATAGTGATTAATTTGATTTTTATGTTTTCGCTTTGATGCATTGACTGAGTTGGGAGCCTTTATGCGAACCGAATTTTTATGTATTTCTGTATTAAGAGTAGCATCGGGACCCAGGGTGAAGTTAGCTAGCTGTAAAAGTGTTTTAAACCTCCCGGTTCTACCGACCGTTCTAAGGCGGTGGTCCCGCTGTTAGTCTTACTCTTTGTTGCTTTGTGGTTTATTCTACGAGGCGATTTGTTTTATGTCTTTCCGTGTGTCATTTTGTTCTTGTGTTTTTCAGTTCTTTTAGTATTGCGATTACCTCGCTTGGGGAAGAGAGAGCTAATCTTGGTGCTTTTCGTACGTTTGTTCGGTTTGTGCTTGTTTAGATTTGTTGATTTCCCTCATCTTGGGGTCTGGGAAGGGCTTCGGTTTGTGATTTGGCACTCCCTGGACTTTTCTCTTATCTTATTTTCTAGAACGTAGACCGCAGGGTCGGTCCAGAGCCACGCGCACTGCTTGTAGGTCTTGTTGTGCTCTATGGTGGGGCACAGGACCACGATGTGTCGAAAGAACCCCCGGTAGGGGCCTTCGAGCAGATTCAGGATGAAAGCCGTTTTTCCGCATCCTGTCTGTCCGCAGATTACCGCCGAGTGGGCGCTTTTGGGCAGAAGCTGGTTAATAGACGGCGGAGACGAAGCGGCCATCCTCAAGGTTCTGCTGGGCGTCCATGAGGGTGTAAAGGAATATGTTCAAAGCGCCGGCCGCCTCTGCTGTCTTAGTCAACTGGATGGTCCCCCATCGCTGGCATTCACTATGCGGCGGCCAGTGCCATTAAGTCGGTCATCATCGGTTGTCCTGAGGTCAAGCCACAGAGCGAACTTGGAGGTCAAGAACTCCCCAAGAGGTACGTCAGCGAGACCAAGGTCTTTCGCGACCATGGCCACCTGGGGATGTCGCTTGCAGCAGGCGGCGAAGAACTTCTTTGTCTCGCCCAACTGCTGGAAAGCGCGCATCCCCTGACTAAAGAGCTGTTTAGGCCCCTCGACAGTGACCTCGACCTTCGTAATTTTCGGGTTATAGAAGCCCTCGGTGTTGTGAGCAAAGGGTTGTTGCGCGTCAACATCCTCGAAGAGCACTTCATGCTGCGGGCGGTTACTTTGAGAGTAATGTTCCAGGGGGTGTCGCTCTTGTCTCTGATGATTTTTCGGTGCCTCAGTACCCTGTCAGGCGGCCGTTGTACTGATTTGCGATCATTCGGGCCAGCTCGGGCTGAGTGACGATGTCATACTCCAAACTGATGCTGGAAATATCGTATGAGGCGTCGGCATCCCCTGTGGCCTGGATTACGCGGTTGTAGTCGTTGAAGGTGAGTTCATACTCGAGGCGGTCTCCCAGCGCGCTTTGATAAAATGTCATGTGGCTCTCCAACAGCTCGAAATCAAGCGGGATGTAGAAGCGGTTTCCGAACGCATCGGCGATGGCCTTGTCGGCATCGACCGCCTCGTCTTTATCCCTTGCATCGATTCGAATCTGCGTCGTGTTTCGGTTACCAGAGCTGTCTATGCCTTGGTACTGGTCATTTTTTCTCTCCGAGGCCGTCTTCCAGAGGTCGCTGTAACAAAGACGTCACCTCGTTGCCGGAGGTTTTGATTACGGTCTTTTTCACAATGGCGCGGCCCAGGTTCTGAATTACTGTCCTGTTCGCATCTTCACTATCCAGCGTGATTCTGAAGGCCAAGTGGGCAGTCCCTGGAACGATCATGTCGTGTGTGCCGAGGTTCGGGAATCGAACCAGCAGCTGTTGATTCTGATCAATCGTGCTCGGGTTGTTTGTAATCACGACGGACTGCCGCATTCCTTTGACCTCCCCAGGGGCTCGCGGAGGCACCGGTAAGGATTAAGCTTGCGTCCGAATTTGCTCGAAGCCATGGTGTATTTGAACCTACGCAACAACCTTCAAATGAACATCCACTGTCAACGCCGCGATGGATCACGTCACTTTCGAGAACCCCACGTTCGACCCTGACGGGCCTGGAGTAGACGATGATTATAGTTTCGACCTCCCCGACCCCCCTATGGAGTCACCGCTGGACGTTCGGAAGCAGCTGAACGCGTCCGGGGGCAATTTGCAGAACTTGCAAGGCGAGTTAAGACAGGCGGAACTTGAGGCCCAGAAGAAGCGCCTCGTTGACAGTTTCCACAACGAGGTAAGCCACACCTATGGGCTGCGCCCTGAAGGCAGGATCGACTATAGCCAGTTTGGGATCGACCCCGACGGTATGACACTTTACTGGACACCTGAACACAAGAAGATCTCCGTTGCTGCGACGAGGGGAGGATTCCGGTTTCTGGCTCTAGACACGCTGGCCCGGAGATACGGGGCTGGTGGCACCTATGCATTGCGGAGATCGCTAGGGCGCACTGATTATAGATCGGGGGTGTCGCGGTGGCTCGGCAAAGAGGCCGTGGAAACGCTCCAGAGTGCAGAGGAGACCTTCCCAAAAATCATTGAATTAATCGAACAAGGACCTCTCCGGCGCGACCAACGACGTCATTGGGACAACAGGAGACGTCGAGGCCGCATTGAAGACAATCGAGGATCCGCAAATTGACGTCGCATGGGTCACACAGGCTACGAGAGATCTCGCCGGAGTTAGGAAGGCCATGACGAGGATGAGAGTAGAATTGGCGAACAACCTGGCGAAGCTGTTAGATGTCGCCATCGAGCTTGAGCGACAGGCGAGGCTCGAAGCCATCTCCACGAACAGAGCAGCTCTCCGGTCCCAGATCAACAGAATTCGCGAGACCATCAGGCGGCTCCTCCACGAAACAAGATGCTGGCTGAGCGAATACGAACATTCTTCCGCGAACAGGGGAAAACGATCGTGAGCATCCTTACAGCGATTGGCATGGCGATCTCGACACTCGTACTTGTGCTCACCGGTGGGGGAAGTGCGCCCGTGCCACCCGTCCCAGGCCACCCGACAAGGGCGGGGTCAAGGAGTGGGTAAAAAGGCACCTACAGGCCCTTGGGCGTGGCCTGGCCAATTTGGCCGCCGCTGCGGCCCTGCCCGGAATCATCAGGTCCATCGTCTCCTCACTCATGAGCACGCTGAGGAAAGCCCCCTCGTGGCTCGCAGAGAATTTGTGGGCCTTAGTGATCAGCGTGGGGACCCTTCTTCTCGTGGCCGCAAGGGACTGGCTATCTCGACGACAGCCAAAGCGCCAATAGGCCGACCCGACGCCTGCGGCTATGAGAGCCGTTTTTACTTCTTTGTGGCTTGTCGCGGCCGCGGAAGACGCGGGTTGTTGCAGACCCGCAGAGTCAACAACGGGAGCAGCGGCTGGCGAAGGTGACCCTCCGGGTCTGCCACTCGGTGGCTCCTTGTTATCGACTGTGGCCTTGCTTTTCTGTTCAGATTCGTTAATTCCCGGGTTGTGGCCGATGGCTGTTTCAGATCCAGCGATCACGATTTCGTTGTTATAGCCCTGGACATTGCCCGGGTGGAGGGCCATGTCGCTCGGGATGATGTAGAGCCCTATCCCGAAGACGTAATCAAGCGGTGTGGAGGCATACTGGAGCGTCTTTTGGTAGCGAGCAATGCTGCTGGGGATGTCAACTGGAGAAGCAATTGCATCTTCGACGTTGGCTAGGAACTGCTTTTGAGCGTCGAACCCCGTCCCGGTCTTGAGAATGTTCGAGCGCGTCTGGGCCTGCGCTCCCAGGATAGCCCACACAAACGTCCGTATACTGTCGTTGAGGCGCTCCACGCCCGCTTTAGTGAAGCCTTCTGATTTATCGAGAATGAATAATGTCCAGGCTCTCGAAATGTCCCGGTTATGGCGGATGGCGTCCATCGGATGGAAGAAGGGGCAATCGGAGTAGTGCGCATGCCGGTAGGCACCCGACGGCTCCATGTACGTGCTCCAAGTACCGAGGCCTTGACACCCGTGGTCTAGCTTCTGCCTCCAATCGGTATTAGGCGAAACGCCGAACTCGTCGCTAAGCCGCTTGTAAGCCCCGGCATCAAACGTGTTCTTGTACCAAGAATACGACTTGTCCCCAGGGAGGGCGGCTTTTAGCTCCACCAGCAAACGCCGGGTCGTATAGTAAGCATGAAACCTATACAGGCTCCCAAGTAGGGGGTCTTTAGCTTGGAGATGGTCATCAGCAAGCAATCGCGCACCAAACCACGAAGTTCAGTTGTCATTGCCACCAGGTCATTGGAGCGTGTTGCCAGTTGTCCCACACCTTGTTTGCCATAGTGATGTCCCCGGTAAGAGGAGGGTTTTGATAATCGGCGAAGACGTCTGGGAATTTGGCAAGGAAGTAACTTCCTTGTCATCAACCATTATTTGCTGGCTGGCCAGAGAAACAACTGCTTTCTCTTTGAAATGGCCGCCCGCTCTATACTCCTCGAGATATTGAACGTAAATGCCTCTTTATCCATGCTTTGGTTCAGGATGTATATCACTCTCACAGGAATTCAAAATGGTGAACAGGTTTACCTTGCATCTGTTCCTGGCACTGCGTATCGGGGGCTGGAGGTCGCTCTCTGTGAGCTCACGTATTACCTACGCTGGATCAATGTCGGCGCCGGGAATAACCAAGTTTCAACCGGACAGTCCACACTGAAGATACCTGAAGGGTACTACAACGCCTGCGAGCTTGATGAAGTGCTCCAGCCTTTGGGCACCGACCTTCGTCTGCATGCCCCCACCGGCCGGTTGGAGCTATCGGCAGAAAGACGTCTGGTCGTAAATCGCCGGCTAGCTGACATCCTCAGGTTCTCTCAAAGCACTTTCGAGCCCGGCAAAACGCACACTGCGGACAAACCACACGGACTTAATATTCAACGGGAGATTTGCGTGCACCTCGCTGAAATCAGCACTTCGGAAAATCTGCACAACGGTCGCCCCTCCACACCGCAAAGATCCGTCCCCGTCGAGAACGCGAGGTGTGGGGGTGGTCGGACGGAGACCTTTCCCTGCTTGCAGTTCAAACGGCTGGCTTCGGGGTCTCTTTCTCAGCTAACCCTCACGGTATTAGACGTAAACGACAAAGAGTTAGACTTCGACCACTTAAGTGATGTCCTACACATAAGAAATGGCTGACGCGGACGGCCCTGGGAGCGCCAGAAAATGCCCCGGGCCGGCTTTAGCCGATCTGGGGGATACCGAAGGATTCGAAAAGGATGGGGAGGAGGGTGAGCTGTATGCTTTCGAGCTGTCTGACGGGGTGTACAAACGAAAGAAGGTCACCACCAAAGAGGGAACTGGTTCGCCGAAGAAGCTCGGAGAGTTGAGCGACGTCCCCAGACGGCTTCATACGCTGGCGTTTACTGGGAGCAGGTGGGTCGCCTTCGAGGACCACGTCCAAACGGGGTGGTTAATCGATATTCGATTATCCTCCCCCTTGGTCGCAACGGGGCAGATCACAAGGTTCGAAAAGTGACGAATAGTGGTTCCCGGCTCTGTTCCTACATTCCGGAAACGAAAAACATAGCCGTCAGCGAACAGTACACGCCGAGGACTGGCAACAACCGGCAGGGGATTCTAAAAATGGTATCCGAGTTCTCTCCAGTGGGAATCATCGGCATGGGATTACCTACATCAACAATCCTCCTCGAGGTAATCCTAGGAGACCCACCCGGCGACTTCGTCGAAGTTTTGCCCGGCTTCAAGCTCAAGTGGACCCAAGCGCACGCGAAAAAAGAACTTGGGGCCTTCATCAGAGTGCGAGAGTCGTCTCAAGTTCGCTTTACATTGGGGGAATTCCAGCACCGAACGGATTACCGCTCATGGACATAAGCAAGATCACCCTTGGCCAAGTCGAGCTCAAAAGGCTGAGGTTCACGCCCAATGATCTCACCTCAGACCAGAGCTAGTCCTTGGTCATTTGAACTTGTCTGAAAGCGGGTAATAATCCAGACCTCAAGTACGATGGGCCTCTACCCGCCACTTGAGACCGGAGATAATCACCGACTTCAGCATGTGGCCGAGGACAGATCCCGCCTCGAAAAGAAACGGGACTTCAGAGCCTCGCTGTACAAGAAATACCGGCGCGGGGCTAATGTTGTAGACGGACTCGACACCGCGCTTTCAGTGATCAGCGCGGCCCTGGCTGCTTCTGGTGTCGGACTGTTGACGACCATCATCGTGGCGCCTGTCGCCGTTGGCTTACAGGCTGGAGCGATTGTGTGTGGGTTGCTCGGAGCCGGCGAAAAATTTATAGGCCGGAGGCTCCAAGCGAAGGCAAGAAAACACGATCAGATCCGGGTCCTTGCCTGTCAAAAATAAACACAATCGCAGACAGGATCTCGACCGCGCTGACCGACGACAAGATCTCCGAGGGAGAGTTTTGCTTGATTCTGCCTGAACTTGAACAGTACGACCAGATGAAGACTGAGATTCGTGGGCGTAAGAAACAGGGCGGCCTGCCCAAGAGCAAAAAAAAGCAGCTCTTGAACCTCATGAGAGGCGAAGCGATGACGACAGCCCGTACCAACCTATTGGAAGAGCTCCCCCAAGCTGGAAACAGTGGCACCTCTCGATCGTGATCTCGCGAGCTTAAAAAAAAGAGCGCAGGCTGGTTAGGACCCCAATGAGCTGATCCAATCGCAAACCCGCCTTTGAGCCCCGGATCAGTTTTGGAGATCTGAGCACACCAGATAAATCGGATAGTTTTTCGTGTTAGAGAGTCAAATATACCGTGCATGGTATGGCAGACCTAAAGGAAATTATCAACTGTTACGTTGACTTTCGTCTGGGGAGGAGTGGATATCCTGAACTTAAGATATGCAAGGACCATTCTCCTGCCGACAAAGACATTTTCAAAGGCGTCTCGAAGATCTGTGCTCAACTCGAAAGTGATGTCTGGTTCTCTGACACTTTGGAATATTTTAGACGATTTGGCGTCAGCAGAGACGCGTTTCAGGTTGTTTTGGACCAGTTATTGATTGGAGAATTAAACTGGGCACGCGTTCTCTCCATTGTGGCTCTTTCTGGAAGTTTAGCAGTCCAGTGTGCTGAAAAAGGGGAAGAAAAAAGATAGACCTTGTGCGGGACTGGGCTGCATCGTTTGCTGAAGTGAAGCTGGCTCCTTGGATTGAAGCCAATCATGGCATGGAAGGACTACGACAATACTTTCATCTCCGTAGACTAGACGTCAGTCACTGGGAAAGGAACAAACTTCTTGCTGCGGGGGCTTGTGCTGCGGTTGGCGTCATCATTATAGGTCTCTTTGCCTCGGAGCGGGCTGGAGGCTAGCCAGGGCCAATCGTCAAGCAGAACGGATGTGAACCAGGTGTGACACAGGTAAGTGCCTCCTTTTTTGCGTTCAGAGCCCCGGGCCGGCGGGGGCCGTCCCCAGGGGCTCGGGTGGCCGACCCTACCAGCTCCGCTGGTGCTCATAGTCCAGAATCCCTCCTATATGGGGCCCGCCAAGGGGGTGGGGCGGGCCCTAGAGGTTCGAGATATGTGGCAACATCGAACACTGTCCAGAACCGGAACTGGGGCTAGGAGGCTCCGCAGTTGGTTTGGTGGCTTCTAGAGGGAGGTTTGAACAGGGGGCTGGGAGCTTCCACGGTTGATGGGGCGGCTTCTAGAGGGAAGTGAGCCAGAACCCCTATCATATATACTACTTAAAAACATGATCATGTAATGGTAATGTGTTAAGTTATTTATAGACCAGATTTGTTGATGCATACTATAAACAAGAGGCTCAGTCAGCCTATACTGCTCACCTGAGTTTAGCAAACTAAAAAGCCAAAATTTTGACTAACACAAACTTTTATCCCACCCACCTAAGGATGCTACAGATGAAATTTAACCCAATCAACCCAGTTGTTTCAGAGAAGAAGATTTTAATTTTGAAAATATTTTTGTCTCCATTATAAGTGTATAGAAAGACTCTAAGTTGCCATAGCAACCAAACTGAAAAGCCAACGTTCATAAAAAAAACACAAACTTCTCTTCCCCCACCCTCAGGATACTGCAAATTAAATTTGGGTCCAATCAGCCCAGCGGCTTTAGAGGAGATGTTGTTTAAAATTGTGAACGGACGACAAAGATATTAAAGAAAATGACTGTAGAATACCTACTTTTCTGGCGCCTTCTTCAGCAGTGTGATATGGGCGTACAAGTTTCTGTCGGGTTGTTTATTTGTCTGTCTGTGCACTTACATACACCCTAGCATCAACCCTTAATGTTCATCCTAGCGTCAAACCTAGAACTGGTGTTTATAAGTCAAAAACTGAAAAAAGGGAGAATGTTCATATTTCGTATACATATATTTCAGGTCATTTGCTCTTGAAATGAGACTTGCAAGTTTTCATCAGTTCGTTTGTTCATACGCCTGTCTGTGCTCTAACAGCCACCCTATCGTCGACCCTAAATGTTCACTTAGAATATGTATTCATAACTCAAAAAACGTAAAAGATAGTGTTCACATTTGGTATGCATATACTTGAGATCATGTGCTCTTGAAATCAGGTCATGTTTCTGACCTTGACCTTTGATCTTGACCTTAGCCCAGACAGATGCAACACTGCCCTCCGCGGAACTATTCTGTTCCTGACCTTTACCTTAGCCCAGGCAAGCTGGACCCGGCTGTCCTCGGAGCTACATTTCTATATATATTCCATACATTTTATAATGTATAGTGACAGGGTTATTAATATGGTTAATGCTTTAGATCCCAACAACTGAGGTTGTGTCTATTCTTTTGTTTGTTGTTATCCAAATATTGTTCAATAATTCAGCTTTTTAAGGTATAAGTATTTGCATTATGAACATATTAATGTTTCTTCTCACAGGGTGTTGGGTGCAGATCAGAGGGAATTAGGCAGTTATGTAAATCTGCTGTCTGGTTCCCACTCACAGACCACAGCATTTCGAAAAATTCTTTAGATGGGCATTAACAATGACCTAAAGTCTCTGAATTTGTGCCTTAATTTGGAAAGTACCAGTAGACAGCAACCCCTTGGGTGAGAGGGGGTTGAGTACTTCAAGGATTTTTTTGGTTAGTGCGTGTGGACAAAACCTTCAAAACTAGATCCCTTTTTTTGTAATTCTGAAATTATCATGATTTTAGACACATTTTGATAATTTTAACTAAGCACTCAGCAAAGGTTTACCTGAAGCAGAATACTGAGTCTCTAACTCCTGAAATTCTGTCCGAGACTCTTTGACTGAAGCAATGGGAGTCTTCATGAATTTTAGCAGCGTCTCTCTTTACACATGTGTGTAGAAAAACTATGTTTTTAGCAGTTGAAATGAGATTGATATTAAATATATTATGTTTAATTTCAATCATTGATGTTGCTCTAAATATTCAGAGTAGATTTGTAATGTCAGAAAGTTTTAACAGCTTTTCCTGATAGCTGTACATATATGCATTTTTGGGACTACAGAATTTAAAGATGGGACCTTTGATGCTGATCACAAAGAGTTCTAAAGACTTCCAAAAATATAATCATAGATTTGGTTCATATTTGGTATGATGATACATATTGGCCCAAAATTTTGGACAGTACCATGATGACTACCATCCTCACCCCTCTCTCCTTAGGTAGATCCTGTCTAGGTCAAGGTCACAGACTTGGAATTTTCATGTTAAATGTTTTATTTATAATTTCCAAACCATACAAGTTATAACCGATTTAGTTCGTATTTGGTTATTATGATGATAAATGTATTGGTCCGAAATTTCGTGCAGTACTATCCCCATGCGACCACTTTGAAGTCATGTCAAGGTCACATACTAAGTGTCTTCCTGTTACCGTGTTTGCCCTATTAAGCACCCTGGGGTGGTGGGCTTAAAATGTTGGAAAAAGGGAGCACTAAATATAAACGAAAATTGTATTAGATTAGCAAGCTTTTTAAAGTCCATTTCATGAGCTGACTGACATACTTCAAAGCCAAAAATGCACAGCAACCGAATATGAAGACTTAAAACTAGAACATTTTCTTCCATTTCAAAAAAGTAACCTGTTGAAAATATTAATAAAATCCAAAATGCTTGCTTTTCGACAAAATGCTCCATTCAAATCAATATATTTTCTCGCCAAGATATCCTGATCTACTTTGACCACCATTAATGTTTACATTCTGTCAGATTTTGGTTAAGTCCATATTGAATATTTCAAGGTAACTTAGGTAGCGGGGTGCACGGAGTGTATGAGCTCAGATGTTTAAAATCCCGTGATTTTCGCAGTATTTCAACACTCACAGACACGAACCGCAATATGCCCACACATGAGATTCAGTTCTGCTTTACCTGTTACTGTGGACTCGCTACCAGTACATCTCACCAAATTGCACCCGGTTGCTAGGGAGCTGTAACTGAGTTCCACTCTTTATTATATGGCAACATTTTATCCCTGGTACCAGTCACAAAGATGGACGGCTACTGTAAACAAAACATGTAACGTTGCTGCTTTTTGAAAAAAAAAATAAATAAAGAGGAATATCTTCCGCCAGGGGCATTTTTCCGAGAAACGAAGAAAATTTGGGCAGGTTACATTTTTGTTATTTACTCTGCCACTTAAATTTTTGTTGCAACTTCACGCATTTCCGAGCAACAACCGTTTTACCAAGTATGAAAGCAGCTGTCACTTTTATGAAGCATAGTGATGCTCTTTTATGAAGCATGGTATGCTGTTGCGCGTACAGTCACAAACAGTAAACACAGATACTCTGGGATAGTGGGGAAAGGCGGGTGCATCTATATAGATAAATCAAATTATGACTATCGATAAATAGGGAAAGTATTTTCTCTTTTATTACCATGATACTTTTATCTGTATTTGTTTACTGTTCCTTTTTAGATGAGAAGCCTTTACTTCACACACCAGCATCACATACCATCTACAGTGTGCCAGCTCATTGTCAACTAAAGAACAGCAATGAAAAAATGAAAAAAAAATACAACACATGATTGACAGGTCATGTACAGGGATACAATATTGGAGTAATCACAATAACCTCAGCGACTGTGCTAGCGAAATAAGAGAACTGACAACGTTAACACAGAAAGAATTAATTCCAAACATTACTTAAACTGATGTCATAATCAGAGCAGTAAATGACATAGAAGCCGAAAATAAACGTCTCAAATGCCTGCTTGAAGAAAAAAACCGAGATAATAGCGGATCTATCTTTTGAAGTTATAGATATAGACAAACCACAGCATGATGAGAAATTACCCCATGAAACCAAAGTGGATCTGGGAAGACCGCATGAAACCAAAGTGGATCTGGGAAGAACGTATAAAACCAAAATGGACCTGGGAAGACGCATGAAACCAAAGTGGAGCTGGGAAGACCGCAAGAAACCAAAATGGATCTGGAAAGACCGCATGACAGAAAAAACAACGATCTAAGTGCACCAAAGGAAACAGCAAAGGACAACAGGGAAGCAAAGAAGCATTTGGTTGCCTGAATCTGGATACACCTAAGAACAGCAGCAACTCAACCATTTACTAAATTTTCTAAAGTCATGGCACAGAGGCTTTAAAACTATTTTCAAGCTCACTGAATTGAGCATGAAACAATATAAAAATTTAAAATTCTGAGCCAGGGCACAGCATTTCCTACAGTTAAGTCCAGCCCTCAGGAAAAACTCAGATCAGCCTATGTATCCACACGGTCTGATTAGAATCTTCGATAGCCGCATGAAAGAGCAGTGGGCCCTTAGTTATCCACAGAGTGCACAGCGAAGACTGATCAGATTGCGCAGATGTGCAGGCTGATCTGAGTCTTTGCTGTGCCCACATGCTTTTTTCAGGAAATGCTGTGCCCCGTTTAAAATGGTAAATATTAACATAGCTCAGGATAAGAGTGGGTATTTAATGATAATTTAGAGGATAATTTTCCTTCTCAACGAAAACATATGTTTCAGGGTTCTCATTTGAACGGTCTGACCAAGACTGTTCAGATGAGTAGCCACTACATACGTTTTTGTTTAGAAATAGTGAAAATTATTCTTGAATTATCACCAAGTACCCACTCTTATCATGAGCTATGGTTAAATGTCAAAATCAAAACAACTTTCATGATTTGATTGTCATTTCCTAGCAAAGACACAGATCAGCATTGCATTCACACAGTCGTAACAGTCTTAGCTAGCTGCCTGAAGGAGCAGTGGGCCCTTAGCTATCCTCAAAGCGCACAGGGTAGACTGATCAGACTGCGCCAATGCGCAGGCTGATCTCAGTCTTCGCTGTACCTAAATGATTATTGCTGAAAATGCTGTGGCCCGTTTTAAATTGTAAATGTTAAAATAGGTCCAGATAAATAGAGGATCTTACCCGAGTGGTCATTTCATATGATATTTATGAAATGAGCCTTCGGCGAGTTTCATAAATTTCATATGAAATGACCACGAGTGTAAGACTCTGTTTATCATATGACCACTAAAAATTTGGACTTCGTCGCCTTTGAATTAGACAATTTTTCCACAAACAATGCATTGTTGACATGGACGTCGTCATGGCGTTACTTTACCCCGCCAAAGTGTTATTACACATGTGGTCGTACGATGTTTATTACACGACGTTATCCAGTGCTTATCAACGACGTCATATGATAAGAGTAGGTTTTTTTTAATGATAATTTAGTGAATAATTTTCCTTCTCAGTCAACAAAAACATGTCGTGGGCACTGTGCAAATGTGCAGACTGATCTTAGTCTTCGCTATGCCCACATGCTTATTGCAGAAAATGCTGTTCCCTGTTTTAAATGGTATATAATAACATATCTCCACATAAGAGTGGATATTTAATGATAATTTAGAGGATAATTTTCCTTCTCAACAAAAACATGTTGTGGGTACTCATTTAAACGGTCTCACCAAAACTGTTCAGATGAGCATACAACATACGTTTCTGTTAAGAAAAAGGGAAAATTATTCTTCAAGTATCACCAAATACCCACTCTTATCTTAAGCTATGGTTAATGTCAAAATCCAAACAACTTTCATGATTTGATTGTCTCTATAATTTAGCTGTGAGCCCAGCGAAGACACAGATCAGCCTTCGCATCCACAGAATCTGAACAGAGTTCTTGCTAGCTGCCTGAAGGAGCAGTGGGCCCTTAGCTATCCTCAGAGAGTGCACATTGAAGACCGATCAGATTGCGCAGATGTGCAGGCTGATCTGAGTCTTCGCTGGGCCCACATACTTAAATGCTGTGCCCCGTTTTAAATGGTAAATGTTAACATAGCTCAGGATAAGAGTGGGTATTTAATGATAATTTAGAAGATAATTTTCCCTTTCAATGAAAACATATGTTACGGATACTCATTTGAACCTCTCACTTAGACGAATCAGATGAGTACCCACAACATGTTTTCATTGAGAAATAGTGAAAATTGTTCTTCAATTATCACTAAATGCCCATTCTTATTGAGCTATGGTTAAATGTCAAACTCAAAACAACTTTCATGCTTCGATTGTCAAAGCCAGTTTTTTCTATCCCGCTAAAAATGCTTAATATGCTAACAATTGTCGGTATTTTTACACTTGTATGCAGGATAAATGAACATAAGCACAGCAGTTTCTCCAATTTACAGGTGTGGACTGCAAAGACCCCAATCATCTTCCCCATATGCGTAATCTCACGACAGTTATCGCTTTGGGCTCTATAAATAGCTAATGCTATCTCTGTGTAGCCAGCAAAGATTCTGACTAGAATGCAGATACAATGTACACAGGCTGATCTTAGTCATTGCTGGGCAAATATGTAAATGTATGTTTGGCTGTGTCTCTCAAATTTTATGCTCGTTTGGGTTTACCTTGAAAAGAAGATTCATAAGCTTGGTACCAGGTTACAGAGTAAGAAAAATGTATTTTTGATATGA
This sequence comes from Anodontia alba, assembly GCA_964016985.1. Taxonomy (NCBI): domain Eukaryota; kingdom Metazoa; phylum Mollusca; class Bivalvia; order Lucinida; family Lucinidae; genus Anodontia; species Anodontia alba. Next base: position 24,922,485 of record OZ024837.1, on the reverse strand, counting down.
TAGTATGTATATATCTGACTGAAAACAGAGTAAGCTGACAATATTATCTAAAACTAACTTACACTGATGACTTTTAAGATACAATGCAAAAGAGAAAACATTTACAAACTTCTGATTCTAAAGCTCGCAAGAAGAGGAAAAATAATAAAAAAAACTTTAACATTAAAGAAAATAACATATGATGCACAAGAATCATTGTGTGACTATTACAGCAATGTTAAAAGGTTACCAACATTGCACTCACTAGGTGATATGAATTGTATTTGCCATAGCTGTGGCGCTTTAATGTGGAAGAACGAAGTCCATTCAGGTGTCATCAATGTTAACTCAAAACTTTTCTACATGTTGTGCTCAAGGTAAAATTGAGTTACCTTTTATCACTGACCCACCGGATTTAATAAAACGACTTTTGTCTGAAGACAGTAATGAAGCTAAGCATTTTCGCCATCATACTAGAGCCTTTAATTCCAGTTTAGCTTTTGCATCCCTTGGAGTGAAGGAAGACATTTAGCCACCAAAAAAAAAAAAAAGCCATACACCTTTAGAACATGTGGCTCTGTATATCATCGAATTAGACACCTCTTTCCAGAAATTGGCGAGAAGCCCAAATTTAGTCAAATTTACATATATGATACGGAGCATGAATTGTTAAATAGGTTGGTATGGGATTCTGAGTTGGACCGATATATTCTTCTCAAGCTACAAACAATGTTGCATCAATGTAACCCTTTTGTTGCTTGCTTCAAACATACAGCAGAGATTTTTACTACATCAGTAAAAAGTGAAAATATAAAATTGGTGCTGAAACAAGACACTAACAAAGATTAAGACGATACATGTTCGTGAGGTCCAGGTCACATGACCAAGATGGCCGCCATGCCCATATACGGTATAAACCCTTCAACAATCTTCTCCAGAACCAGTGGGCCGATTGTCATGAAACTTAGTATGTAACATTGGGGACTCGGGTCCATCATAGTTATTCAAATGATGATCCTCGGATGACCTTGACCTATTTTACGCCAAGGTCAAATTTGCTCACATAGACTTTTGTATGGGAGAAAAAAAACTGTGTATTTTTCAGACACTATTGCAGCATGTGATCTGAAAATTGGTAGATACAGTCAGCTAAATGAGTGAATGAAACTACATGAGTATTCAAGGTCAATGTCATTCTTTGACCTTGGCCCAAGGTCATTCAGATATGAAAATTTAAACTTATTTTCCTCAGAAACAACTGGGCCGTCTGACACCTAATTTCATATTAACACCTTTAGGAACAAGGAAATGAAAATTAATAAATATGAGTTTGGTCACATGACCAATATGGCCGCCATGCCCATAAAAGATAAAAACACTTCAAAAATCTTCTTCTCCCGAACCAGAGAGTCGATTGTCATGAAATTTGATATTTAGCATTGGGAACTCAGGCTCATTATAATTTGTTCAAATGATGACCCTCGGATGACCTCGACCTATTTTACGCCAAGGTCAAATTTGCTCACATAGACTTTTGTATGGGAAAAAGTAAAAACCGTGTATTTTTCGGAAATTATTGCAGCCTGTGATCTGAAAATTGGTAGATGCAGCTAAATGAGTGGATGAAACTACATGAGTATTCAAGGTCAAAAGTCATTCTTTAACCTTGGCCCAAGGTCATTCAATGAAAATTAAAATTTATTTTCCTCAGAAACCACGAAGATTTTTGTAACCAAATTTCATATGAAAAGCTTTTGGGAACAAGGAAATGAAAATTGATTAATATGAGTTTGGTCACATGACCAATATGACCGCCATGCCCATATAAGATAAAAACCCTTCAAAAATCTTCTTCTCTGGAACCAGAGAGCCGATTATCTTGAAACTGTGTATGTAAGATTGGGGATTCGAACCAGTCATAGTTTATTCAAATGATGATCCCTGGATGACCTTGACTTATTTTACGCCAGGGTCATATTTGGTCACATGGACTTTTTTATGAGGAAAAGTCAAAACCATGTATTATTCAGAAACTTTTGTAGTTTGTGATCTCCAAATTGGTAGATGCAGTTAGCTAAAGGAGTAAAGTAAATTACATGAGTATTCAAGGTCAAGGTCGTTCTTTGACCTTGGCCAAAGGTCATTGAGATATGAAAATTAAAACTTATTTTCCACAGGAACAACTGGGCCATTTGTAACCAAATTTTATCTGAAAGCCTTTAGGAACAAGGAAATGAAAATTAATTAATATGAGTTTGGTCACATGATCAATATGGCCACCATGCCAATATGAGGTAAAAAAAAAAAAACCCTCAGAAATCTTTTTCTCCAGAACCAGTTGGTTGATTCTCCTGAAACTTGGTATGTAGCATTTCGGACTCAAGCCAATCATAGTCTGTTCAAATGATGATCCCTGTATGACCTTGACTTATTTTAGGCCAAGATCAAAATTGGTCACATAGGCTTTTGGGGAACAGTCAAAACTGTATATTTAATAGAATTTATAGATAAAGGTTGCTAAAAGAGAAAATGAAACTACATGAGTATTCAAACTCAAGGTCATCCAGATATGTTTTTGTCAGAAAGCACTGGTCGCTTTGTAACCAAATTTCATATTCTATCGAAACCCAAGAATGGGCAATTGGCAAACAGTGCAGGCCCAGATCAGACGCCACAGAACGCGCCGTCTGATCAGGGCCTACACTGTTAGCAGAAAGTTCAGCCATTTTCCAAACAAATTTTGAGGAAAACACAACCTATAACCCCTAAATTTGAAATGGGCTCCAGCTATATATCAGGAGGAAGATTCCATTTGGTACAAAATGAGTTAAGGAACAAGGAATGGAAATGAATAAATATGAGGTTGTCACATAACAAATATGGCTGCAATGCCAAACTTTTTTTTTTTTTTTTTTTTTTTTTTTTTGAAAAAACAGCTTGGCATATCTAGGCCCAAATTTACATATGAAGTCTTTTTGTGATGGAGGACATAAGTTTCTTCAACTGGTTTAGGTCACATGACCAAGATGGCTGCCATGGTAAAAAGCCTTCAAAAATCTTCTTCTCAGAAACCAAATGGCTCTATAAATGCTCAGCACTCAGGTGAGCTGTTCAGGACCATTGGTCCTATGGTTTTCCTTTTCACAAGAAAGCTCATTTCATTTTGAATTACAACTCTATTCATTGTTCCAAGGGTTTGAAAAGAAATGAACTTATTTAATACAGTTCTTTTTTGTTATATTGGTAACCAGAGATAAGTATATGTTTGTCCTTTTATGGTACCTGATTCATAATGTTTAGACAGACAAACATACAGACAATATAACAAACATATAGACAATATACATTACCGCTACACTAATTACAGTAAACAAAAAATTTTTTATTACAAATGCATAAGACAAAACAAATCAGTAAGTTTGAACCACAACTTAGCTTGAAAAACATTCTTATCGAGATATATGAAGATGAACACTAGTCCAATATCATAAAACTCCCAAAATGATATAGAGATGTTCTTGCTTAAAATCGCCCAGCACAATACTTAACCTAATCTTAAATAGCAAAATGCTAACAAAAAAATGGATATTCCATGCTTAGCGGAGTCCAGCACAAAGTTTGCAAACATGACAATTTTCTTTCTTCAAAATTAATATCCTGATTTCACCCGCATTCGAAATTATAGTATTGTTTGGTTAAAATATTATCAAGAATATGGCAATATACAATTATTGACAACTAAGGCATGGGATATGATGTGATGCCCACCAGAGAATATCAATTTTGAACGAGACGATATCTGATGCCAATATTGGTATTCAATGAAGGAAGGCGAACGAAAGCCAGTATATATCACGATTTATGGACTAAAGTAAAGCTCGAAGCCAATGGAAATCAATCCGCTATCTATAATAACGAACAATTTGGACACTGCTTAAATGTCTCGAAAGGGCAGACTGATATGGGTCTTAGCTCCCTACTTCACATAATGTCCCTCGTCATTTTGTAGCAAATTTCATACGACTCCACCGTAGTTGGCTGACAAAACAGGTCCTTACGGCAAACAAGAATGTCGAACCCCTTGACCAGTTTGCCATTAGTACTCTGTCTTCTAAATTGTCTCTATATTGTGAAGGCGAATAGCAAAGATCCTGACCAGACTGCGGTGTTCTCATATGTTCTAAGGTTCCTTTTCTCAGCCGCCGGCCCACTTATTCTAAGTATTCGAGCAGATAGACCTGATCAAGCAGTGTAGTACCAGACTTGCCAAAGAAATATGTGTCTAATCGGGGCCTGTACTATTTGTTTAAAGACAATCAACGACTTGTTAAATGGACTCATTAAGATTGTAGGATACGCTGCTAAGAAATAAATATGTAAATACGGTATATCTAATTAGAATTGCGTGCTGTATATTAAATAAACATTTAGACGCATTTTAGTCGCTTTGTTCTAGATTTTATACACAAAGGCATTAAATATGTGCGGATGCACATATTTAATGTCAAATAAGCTGCGTATGTCAAACAGCATAGGTGCATTTGTTGGCATGCATCTATGCTGTAACTGTCTGGAGTAAATGGCAACATTTATACAGAACATAATAAAATTTTAATTATATAAAAGTATATTAAAAATCCAAAAGGTTGTCTTTTGGACCCAAAGAACATAAAAATAACGAAAACGAAAACTCGGAATATATGTCATATTTCCGACAAATCGGAAGTATGACATGCCCATCTATCATTTCTCTAGTTCTCTCTCTCTCTCTCTCTCTAGTTCTCTCTCTCTCTCTCTCTCTCTACTCTGCTGCGTGCGTGCGTGCGCGCGCGCGCGTGTGTATGTGTGTGTGTGTGTTTGGCAGTGGTAGAATACAGAATAAAACCTGAGATACCTAATGCATGTGTAAATTTGTACTTGAAGATGTATAAAACATACTTATAAATGTTTGTCTCCAATTATAAAGAATACATGTTTGTATACATGTATTGTTTTCTCCAGGGCCAGATGGCCTATTGCATTTGAAAAAGAAATGTCTATCTGTCGTGTCTGTCTGTCTGTCTGTAAAATAACATGCATATCCTCTGTGTCAGAGGAACGATAATTTGCTAAAGTGGTCCACAGCTGCCTCTCAAGAAGACTGCCATGCACATATAGTGGACATTCAGAGACTCAACCATCTTTGGGACTATGACACGGATGGAAATCATGGGAACTACTTCGGAATTGCGTTAACGCGAATTTGTTCCCATGCCACATCCTGGACGTCTCGAGGTAATGACAACGCCAAATTTCTGTAAACAAAGGTAGGTGCTCCACCGTTTTAGTACGTTTTAAAAAAACTGAGCAAATCACTCAAAATTCCGGCAGTTCTATTCCATGTAAATATGTTTTAACGATCCATACAGGCCGAAGAACAGTGTGGAGAATCCACGTGACCAAATGACTAAGTACACGGAGTTTGTTACTATTTTTAGCTCGCTTCAGGTAGGAATTTTTAGAATATCTCTATTCATACCCAATGGAATTTGTTCAAATAAAGTGTTTTTGCTGTCAGTCTGGGTCACCGGGACAATGTACATGAATGTTGACCAAAAACAGTCTTCGAATGTTCTCGAGAATCAGACCAGACTGCAGAATAGCACTGACACCACCAGAAAGAGCTTGATTTTCCGCGTACTCTGCGCATTATTTGAAAAAAATTCCATCAGGTATAAATCGAGATATTCTAAAAAAATCCTACCTGAAGCGGAGCTAAAAATAGTAACAAACTATGTGCACCTAGTCATTTGGTCACGTGGATTCCCCACTGTGAAGAAACCATTAAATAGTATATAACTTGGATTTGGCGACCTGCAAAAAGTTGATCGTGGATCTGCATTTTCTCGGTGAGTTGACAGCATACACAGTTTTTATAGCATATTTTCAATTTTTGACGAGTATTAAAGGATTTGACGCTAAATCTGAAAAAAATTGGCTGCAATATATTATTGTGACGTAAAAATGTCATTAACCCAGTAGCTCGGACACTTGTGTAGTTTTTCTCAATAGTTTATTATGGCAAAATAAAATAAGTATGCTTTCATAAATGACCAGAATACTGAATCAGTTCTTTATGTGAGTCGCAATGCACGATATAATATCTCATTTGTACTTGTTTTTTAAAAGTAATACGTGTTTTATAACGCTACTTGTAAACTATATATAGTTTGGCTTATTATTTCATAAAGCGTTCATGAGGTTTTTGCACACAAATTATCCGCATCCGTCTTATGATCGATATCTCGTGCTTTGTTAACGGTATGTAACAAAAAGTGACGTCATTAAGATTCTACTCCCCCGAAGGGGACTATTAAAATGGGTTCGTCCGTCCGTCTGTCCTTTCTTCCGTCCGTTCGTAGACACTATCAGATGGGTAGTGTGTAGATGCAACTCCTCTTAACGTATTTAATGTAATTGTGGTCATGGTACCCAGGCCATAAATCAATCTCATAAATCCGTAAACAAAACGAACGACGAATCAGAATGTTCAGACCAACAGACATAGACCCCAGAGTAAAGGGTGTAATCAGGCGTCCGCGTATAGTAAGCATTACTTCTTAAGTAAGCTTCGCCCACCATGAAACAGGCCTGAACAAAGGAAAGGTAGGTAGACGCGTATGTTCGGGATTTTGGAAGTCTACTTATGGCTCGTCATTGGCAAAAACATCAGACACAAGTCAGGAAGCTGCCACATTGTAGGGATTGACCAGACATGATGTCTCCCATAAAACTTCCTAAGTGTCGCTACCAGTTTGTATTTTGATACCCCTGGCTCAACAATTTTGTAGTGAGCACTTTCCCACGCTCCATGAATTCCTGATGATTTGACCAGGCTCTGGCATAACGGATTAAGATTTAACCGATCTTCTTAAAACTTTGCAGGTGTATCCTCCGCTTATTTTATATCAACTTTTTTTCCCACTTTTTCGACTGTTTTTTTTTATCAGGTCAGATTACTATTAGAATAGATACCTTGTGGGCGCAACTCCTCCCAGAGTTTTTCACCGATCATTTTGAAACTAAGCATATTTGTGTAGCTGGTCTGTAGATGCGCATGTGCTTTTAGGGTTATCCTCTCTTTATTTTTATCAACTTTTTTCTACTTTTTCGACTTAGATTTTTACAGGTTCGATTACTATTAGAATACATACCTTGTGAGTGCAACTCCTCCTAGAATTGTCCACCGATCATTTTTAAATCATGCATACTAGTTCTACATGGCCAGTAAATTGCATGTAGTTTTAGGCTTATCCTCCCATTACTATTTATTAACTCTTTCTACTTTTTCGACTTAGTTTTTTTCCAGGTTCAATTAGTATTATAATAAATACCATGTGGGCGCAAATCCTCCTAGAGTTTCCACCGATCTTTGTAAAACTATGCATACTTTGTATACATAGTCTGATGATGTGCACGTGGTTTGGGGTTATCCTACTATAATTCTTATCAACCTTTTCCACATATCCGGTTAGTATTATTATACATATCTTGTGGGCGCAACTCCTCCTAAACTTTTCTATTGATCATTTAGAAACTATGCATACTGGTTCTACATGGTCTGAAGATATGCATGTGCTTTTTTGGGTTATCTTGCCATTACCAGTTTGTTTTTTTCTTTTTTTCATTTTTTTTTTTTTTAGTTATGACACGTTGACATTGGTAACTTGTGGGCGCAACTCCTCTTACAGTTTTATACCAAACGTTTTGAAATTTTACAGGTGTTTTTGTCAAAGTCTGAAGATGTGCACGTGCTTTTGGGGTTATCCTCATATCGTTTTTTTAGTAACTTTTTTCTCTATTTTCGACGTTTTTCAGATCCAGATTATTATCAGAATAGATACCTTGTGGGCGCAACTCATCCTACAGTTTTCCACCCATCATGTTTTAACTCTTCATACTTGTTTTAAATAGTCTGAAGATGTGCCTGTGGTTTGATGGGTAATCCTCTCATTATTTTTTATCAACTTTTTTCCACTTTTTTGACTCAGTTTTTTCCAGGTCCTATTAGTATTGGAATAGATACCTCCTACGATTTCTCTACCAATCATTTTGAAACTATGCATATTTGTTCTACATGAAGATGTGCGTGTGAATTTGGATTTAAAAGTCACAATCCTTTACTGCCAAAGCCATGACATTGGGGGACGCTTGCCCGCAACGTGCTTTTATTAAAATTTGAACTTACCTGACATCTTTTGTGGCAAGAATGAAGCAGGGTGTTCTCCTCATGTACTCTACCCCATCCCATCGTACTCCGTTCCAAGTGAATTCATGATGACAAGTTCCATTTTCAGTACTTCTATATGGTGTCACGGGATAGCTAGTAGCTATCGCGGTAATTTAGGAAGGTATCACGATAATTTTGAATTTCCTGCCAGATAACTGTAAATTTTATCGCAATAAATTTAACATTATTATATATATATATATTGGGTGTGTGTGTGTGTGTGTGTGTGTGTGTGTGTATGTGTGTGTGTTTGCGTGACAGGTATGGAAGCGCATTGGTACCCTCCTTATATTTTTTTCACAACTTAAATTTATATAGAGAAACATAATAACAAGTAATATCTGTAAAAAAAACAGATACACGACGTAGGAACGAAAGTATTACATACTTATAACAATGAAAAAAGGAAACGGGACAGATTCATAAAAAAAAAAAAAAAAAAAAAAAAAATTCTGGGTTTCGAACCCGCAACCTTCTGCGTGGTAGGCGAATCCTTTTCCGACTGAGCTATGGGGGCTGTTTCGCTGGCGCCCGAAAACTAATTATATATTGCTAAGCAGCTACATTTTCTACAGCTAAAAATAAACATTAATAATGTGCGTATGGAAGGACAAAAAGTACAGTATCGTTCAAAAATAATTATAAGTATCCTGTTTTTATTTTTTTTAGTATTTTCCTGTTTATGTTTGTCCTAACCTCGCAGTTTTACCGTGATCTTGAAAACACTTTTAAAAGCATCATGTACAATGACTAAGATAACGTGCCCTTTTACGGTTAACAGAACAAGTCGTTGTGCAGATTCTTTTCGATTGTATGGCATATTCGTAATTTCATACAGCTGCTCAAGACGATGAGCTTAAACGACTACGTCGAATAACATGATATGGTGACAAAATTTTGTCGACAAATCATGATAAGTCAATATGATAATGTTATAACATATCGTATTCGCTACATATCTGTATATTGTTCACGAAATATTTGATCGTGTATGCATTTTCTTTACTGCGTAGAATTTTTATCACGCTATAATTTTATACGCTATACCAGTAGGTTTTTTCGTGCACCTCAAAGAGTTATTTCATTGTCGCAGACCATTCTGTCGCCATAATATCTTTTGGCTGGAATAAGTAACCTCACATGGGCTATTGAAGGGAAAACCTGGCCGAACAAAATAGGTTAAAAAGCACTTAAAAGACACAGGGTTTTCATGGTACTCAGTCACCATAACGGAAAGAAAAATGTCTAGCACACATGCACAATCTTGCTTTGAAATACATATACATGTACACAATTTTTATGAACAAGTGGGCCGAATGATTATCCCTTTCTCAAAACCAAGATGTAAAACTGTGTGTGTACCCTCGCGTGTACCAAGCTACAATGTGTATAAATAGACACAAACTGAACCGGTGTACCGGTTTATCTTGAATCCTGGGTAGCTTGCCCCCTCCCCCACCTCCCCCTACGGGGAATGAAGTTGCCTTTGTGCAGCTTGTCTCCTCTCCGGGGTGAAGATACCCCGGGGTATGCCCCCACCCTGGGCAGCTTGCACCCCATCCCCTCAGGGGTGTGAAGATACCCTGGCCTGGGGAGCTTGCCCTGACCCCAGAACACCTGACAGAACTTAATACAGAAAGATTTTTTTTAAAATAAAAATCCTTATAACAGAATCATAGGATTTTTATGTGCATATGCATCTTTTACCTGAAAGGAGGAAATTGAGGGCCAGAATATAGTGGCCTTAGATGAATTTAATATGCCAGAAAACCTGGCAGACTCCATTCCAAAAGACAATTTATCACTTAATAGACTTTCCTATCAAACAGTCATTTAAATATTCATAATATTGACCACTACCTATTTTCCTACAACTAGAGGTTGGGGCGCGAGGGGTGGAGGGGGGGGGGGGGGGTAAGATACCCTGGCCTGGGCAGCTAGCCCCTCACCCCGAGAAAACCTGACAGATTTATTCAGATTTTATTCTTTTTGAATTAAAATCTTTATGATAGAAACATGGGAAAACTACTTTTTATGCGCATTCATGCGTATTCTTTTACCCGACAGGAGGAAACTGAGTGCAAGAATATAATAGTTTTAGAAGCTAGCACCTATGCCAGAAAACCTGGCAGACTCCTTTCCAAAAGATAGTTTATAACCTAATAGACTTTCATATTGAACAGTCATTTGAATATTCATAATATCGATCATAAACCGTTTTCTCTAAACGAGAAGAGGGGTGGGGGAGGGGGGTTAAGGTACCGTGGCCAGGACAGCTTGCTCCCTCTCCCGCCCCCGTCCCCGCCCCTCCGGGGCTGAAGATACCCTGGCTTGGGCAGCATGCCACCCTCCGCCCTTCCCCCACCCTCCGCCTCAAGAAAGCCTAACACAACTTAATTCAGTAAGCTTTTTTTTTCTTCTTTTAGATAAAAAATCCTTATAACAGAAACATGGCAAAACTGATTTTTGTGTACATATGCATCTTTTACTGGATAAGAGGAAATCGAGAACCTCAGCAGCTTGCACCTAAGCCAGAAAACCCGACATACTCCATTCCTAAAAGATAGTTTACCACTTAATAGATTTTCCTATTGACCAGTCATTTAAATATTAATAATATTGATCATCAACTGTTTTTCTCTAAACTGGAGGGGATGGGGAATAAGATACCATGGCCTAGGCAGCTTGCCCCCGCCCCCGCCCCCCGCCCCCAACCCCGCCACCTCTTCTTTAAACTGAAGATGTGTGTGTGTGTGTGTGTGTGTGTGTGTGTGTGTGTGTGTGTGTTTGTGTGTGTGTGCGCTGTGTGTGTGTGTGTGTGTGTGTGTGTGGAGGGGAGGGTGAGATGACATGGCCTGGGCAGATTGCCCCACCCCCACCTCTAGAAACTTTGACAGAACTTTTTCTGAGATTTTTTTTTCTTTTTTAAATAAATTAGGTGCATATGCATTTTTTACCTGATAGGATACACTTTTACTGGATAGTAGGCTTTAGAAGCTTGCATCTATGCAAGAAAATTTGGCAGACTCAGATCCATTCCAAAAGATAGTTTATCACTTTAAACAGACTTTCCCATTGAACAATCATTTGGATATTCATAATATATGTACATGTATTGACAATTACCTGATTTTCTCTAAAAGGGAAGTGGGGTGGGTAAGATATCATGGCAGATTTTCTCAGATTTCCTAGTTTTCTGGTTTAGGTGGAAGCTTCTAAATTTCAATATTCATAGCGACCAAAAGCTGGCAGACTCTAAATACAGCGGATAGTTTATCACTTATTTAGACTTTCTTGTTGGATATTCATTTCAATATTCATATCGACCATAACCTGAGGTGAGGGGGTGCGATACAGAATAAATCAAAACCAAAAAAAAAAAAAAAAAAAAAAAAAAAAAAAGAAAAAAAAAGATAGACATAGGTTAGGGAAGTTGTCACAGTAACATGCCCTCCAGAAGGAGATGGGGTCATCCTCAAGGCTCTCCTTGCTACGTTTAAGTTCTGCTACCCACTTTTTACGGTAGTATATGAGGTGATATCCTTACGGGAGACATTTCAATTACAACTTCACGAATTCACGATTGTGTGACAGAGTATTGTTTTTTTTTTAAACAAAAATAATCATCCGGTATTGTGAAAAAAAACAAACAAACTCTTTTTGGGGTAAAAAATCGTTTTTTTTTTTTGGTTTTGTTTTTTTGTTTTGTTTTTTGTTTTGTTTTTTGCTTTTGGAAATTCCCGTTTTTCTTAGAATCTTTTGGTTTGGCGTTGTTGGTGTCATAGACACTTTTGTAGCCGAACATGTTGCGAGCATGTTGAACTAATTAAAATAGGGCTGAGATTTCCAGTTTTGCCCATGAAATTATTTCAAAATTTGAGGGTCGCATTTTAGTGATAATCAAAAGGAAACTAAAACTGGTGGCCCTTTAATTATTTTTTGTTTGAGTATATATTACTGCTCGTTCGGCAATTGTGTCCATTTAGCAAAATCCACGTGGCCTGTTTACTGTAACGCGTTACCACTTTGACATATGTTGACCAAATAACACGTGTTGTTGGATGCTTAATTGTTAATAGGCAAGGAATAATAGGGCTGACTAGAGCATGTGCCCAGAGGGTCACGAATACCCCCGGCCGGCGCCATTTCTTAATTATACGGTTGACTCTCGTTATCTCGAACTCGCTTATCTCGAATAGCCGCTTATCACGAAGTGAAATTCTGGTCCCTGTTTTAACATGGAAATATAAGAATAGGTAACAAAATATTGTGGAAAAGAGGAGAAATCGCTCCTAAGGAGCCATTTCTCCGCTTTTCCACAACAATGTCAATATGTCTCTAAATTCAGGAGTCAAATTACATATTCATTTGTTAAATGTGGTTGTTCAATTTATTGTTTTCCTCACTTCCGAAACTCTGATATTTCGAGGTACGGATATCTCGAAGTGTTTCAAAGAGTCCCTTGGAATTCGAGAGTCGACTGTAAAATATTTTAAAGTCAATGACTATAAGGCAAAATCACTAGACTTGAAATATAGGTCATGCTTATTCATATTTACTTTGAGTTCAAAGTTTGGGTCAGACTGTGTCATTATATGTAAATATGACACTTAAGAATCAAACAGTGGGAGATATATGACAAAATCACAGGTCACATAATCCCAACATATGATAGTCATACATCAAATTGTCGTTAACATGTAACATAAAATCACTGGACCATTATATATAGGTCAAAGTGACCTACAATTATTTTTAGGTCAACTGTCGGACCATACTGATTCATAATCTAAAATAATGATGCTCCAACATCAAATACGTAACATTCAAGATCTAAGGCAAAATCATCATGAAATATAGGTCAAGGTTACCTTCATTTGTGATGAGGTCAGTCGTGGTGTCACATAGAACCAATATCCCAAGTATTACATTAATCCAGGAAATTGTCTTCAAAATAAATGGCAAAATCGCTGAAGCATGAAGGTATGGCCACAATGTTTTGACCTTACACTGAATGTCGATGTGATATACATGTCTGATGCCCATCTTCTTTGTTGTTTGTATAAACAAACTGAAATATACTACTTTATTGAGGCGTCCTAGATTTTGATGTCTAGCAAGTGATAACAGACGGAATCACGGACGGACGGAAAGACGGCCGGACAGAACCGACAAAAAGTATATACCGCTTACGCATACTTCGTATGCCGGGGTATAAAATAAGCAGCCCTGCTTAAAACCTTCAATACAAGACCCACATCAATCATTCCTCGTACAACATCCCAACTTGCACACATTATGTAAGACAAAACGATGAATTAATATAGCATAAATCCACGTCTTTGACATTATACCCGACTAAATGTTAGTTGTAAAGCGTGTTCCAGCATAACAAGTACCCTTACAAATGTTTACAGATGCAAACTTGCCAACGATGGACGTTTTATTATGTCCATAATTGAATTACAGTCTTTCAGTCCCTACAGTACTTTGATACGCATAAGTTTAATAGTATAAAATGCCAAAAAAGTATTTTTACGGTATAGTCGGAACAGGGTGTCTGTTGCCATTTTATAAGGAGTATAATTATCTTCCGGTTCCAAATATAGACGTGCATGAAATCACGCAATAAACTGCACGAGGGTGTTACAGTTTTCCGTAGATTCACTTGATTGATAGGGAAGATATGTTACCGCAAAATTAACACAAAACACCTTTCCAATTGATAAAAGCAAGTAAGGATTAAAGTAGAGAAAACCAGGACTCGTTTAGCACTATTTATTATTGGATTTGTTTACTTTCCAAATTTGACTTTGAAGGAGGCACATTGCAATAGATAAACGTAACTCGTCTTTTTGTCCCTCGGCAAGAACATTATGTGGTTTCCATAAGTTAATATCACTGCAATAGTTATGATATTTTGGCTGTCATTTTAAAGCTTTCAAGAATTTTTTAGCCAAATATGGAGCAGCTTTCTCACTTCCTCATGCCAAAATGATCGCTGATTGTGTCATTCCCGGCGTCAGTTATATTCCCCGTTTGTCACTTTGGGGGCCTGACATTAGAGCAAATAAGTCTTGACCTGTGTGGTCACATTGGCGGTCTATACTCCCTTACCAAGTTTTGTTATTAAGTCCCAGCATAACAGCCGATTCATTATTTAAACATTATTTAAAGTGTATTATAGACCTCACACTGTTTCGGACTGCGGGGACAATTTCAGTGTAAGACCTCTACTATTTATTGTCTCCGTCGTTTCCCCAATAGTGGGTTGGTGAGGAGGATTACATTTTTTATTCAAGCATGAAGCAGCATAAAGTATTGATACAAAATTAAAACTGAAATTAAACTAAGCAGTATTACGTATCGGAAATTCATAGGAATGAACAGCGATCCTTGTCTTCGTAATTTACATTATATTTTACTTCATCTGTTGATTTGATGTCTTTTAACAAAACCAGAATACGGTGGAGCTGAATTCATACTACTAGGTGCTGCTTTTTAGGAAATGAAGCATTGTTTACACATCCCTGACTGGCAAGTTACACGCACTGCAGCTGTGTGCATGTTGAGCAAACATCAGATTAAGGGAGTTTGCAAGGGGTTTAACCCGAGGAACTTTCACTATTGCAATAGAGGTTATCTTAGAATACATTTTTCTGTAGCCTAAGGAATGTCCATATTAGTTTGTAAGCCTCGTTGTAATAAAAATACTGTTGTATTCCAAATGTTTATAATAAGTTAAGTCATATTTGATGTCTCTCTTTATCTTTCCCTCTCCCTCGTTTATTATTATTATTATTTACGCCGGGTTGGAATCCGGCGTATCTGTTTGAGGTTATTTTTGTACAATGTGTATGCATTTGGAGAACATCGGTTTTCTTCCAGTTTTATGGGGTTCATAGTGGGGTTATATATAACTATTCACCCCCCACTTTATTTTATTATAATTATTCAGTCACACCTTTGCAGCAGAGAACTGTGCTATTGGTAACAAAGTGAAATAAAAAATGGAAAGGACTGTGTAGAATGAATGTAGCAATGTGTGTTTTGCTCATTTAAAAGAGAAATGAGCAGTTTTCCCGTAGGAGCCCCAATTTGACCATTCGACCTGAAATGAGCTTGTTGCTGTCAATATTCGTACACGTTTGAATTTTTTTCATTTCGTTTTTTTTTCGTCGTACTACGAAGAAGAAAAAAAAAAGATATTTTTCTTTGTTTACGATTGGAAATATGCATTCTCAAATCGAATGGATTATAAGCTGGTTTAATAATACAGTTTAATTTGATATTCAAGCATGGAAAAATTTCGGCCGATATAAAACGTTATGAGTGGAGAAAAGAACGAAACACTGCTACATAGATGATTTCGGATATAGTATGTTCGGCCTAAGCTATGGATGGCGACATGTAATTATGTATGCGGGCTAGAAAACAGACGATCATAGTTGATTTTTTACATAGCTCTGATAAAGTCTATAATGTTTTTATCGTTGAGTATTGCGATAATTTATATAATTTCATAAATTATAACATTTTTAGCAATACTACGATCTATAGGGAGCTAAGTAATGCATGACAGATTAGTTTCCCAGCGTTTTGATGCTTTGCATCAATGTTTCCTTGTTATTATTATTATTACGATATTTTACATCGAGGTACCTACGCCCCTGGAAGATATAATTGCTGTAGAACAATCAGGTGTTCGAACAGATAGATGTAAGACAAAACAAAGGCTCAGTTTCTTACTAATAAAAGTTTATCCGCCAGAAGTATAAGATTGAAAATATGCTAGGTATTACTTCTTTCTTGAGCAAAATCTCTGTCATCTCTTCATTGACTTAAAAAAATACCTTCAACAAGATTATGGGGAAATGTGAATTACTACGAGTATCACACAATGCACCCTGGTCCGTATCGTAGAGCAGCTGTACAAATAAAACTGCAAGCCATGCACCATGCCCCGCCACAGCGACATATTCCCTATGCACTTCTGTAGTATAAGGGTTGAAAACAATCTAAGTTAAACATGAAGAGAAGCAATAAACAGTTATTTCATAGCAAAACAACAACAACAACAAAAAAAAAAAAAAAAAAAAAAAAAAAAAAAAAAGTCTAAGTTAAAAACGCAATAAAAAGTGATAAAAAGTAATTTCAGGATTCTGAAAAAAAAAACAACAAAAAAACAATATGCATATTTACAGACCATCCTAAAAGCTTGTGTAAAGTTTAAAAAAGATCGGCCTGAAAATGTAGGAGGAATCGCGTGTACAAAGTTCATACTCCCTGTACATTTCTGTAGTATTAGGGTTCTAAAAAAGTCTAAGTTAAAAATGCAAAAAATGTCATAAAAAATAAATTCAGGATTCTGAAAAAACAATATGCATATCTTCAGACCATCTTAAAATTGCCTGTAAAGTTTGAAAAGGATTGGCTTAAAACTGTAGGAGGACTTGCGGGCAGAAGGTACATACTCACTATACAGTTCTTAGTATTAGGGCTCGAAGAAAGTCTAAATTAAAAATGCAAAAAATGTAATAAAAAATAAATTAAGGATTCTGAAAAAACAATATGCATATCTTCAGACCATCTTAAAAGCGCCTGTAAAGGATTGGCTTAAAACTGTAGGAGGAGTTGCGGGCAGAAGGTACATACTCCTTATACATTTCTGTAGTATTAGGGCTCGAAAAATAAGTTAAAAATCCAAAAAATATGATAAAAAATAATTTCAGGATTCTGAAAAAACAATATGCATATCTTCAGACTATCATAAAAGCGCATGTAAAGTTTGAAAAGGATTGGCCTAAAACTGTAGGAGGAGTTGCGGGCAGAAGGTACATACTCCCTATACATTTCTGTAGTATTAGGACTCGAAAAAAGTCTAAGTTAAAAATGCAAAAAATGAAATAAAAATAATTTCAGGATTCTGAAAAAAAGAATATGCATATCTTCAGACCATTCTAAAAGCGCCTGTAAAGTTTGAAAAGGATTGGTCTAAAACTGTAGGAGGAGTTGCGGGCAGAAGAATGTTGGGGGCGCTGACGGACGGACACTCAAAATTTCAGAGGGTATAACATAATACCCCGCCACTTTTTTAGTGGCGGGGCATAAAAAGCCGCTAGTGCTGTCCTGTACAATGGCACCGCAGGCAGGTGATTGGGAATGAAGAGTAATGTCCTCAACAACACTTTTTAACACCTTTCTCGAAGGGATAATGGCCGATGACATTATGAAAAGAATGTCAGCGTTGGAGGCAGTGTGCCATCCTCTAACCGATCACTATACAGACGAATAAACTTAAATGACTGATTGATTGTCTAGACAGATCAACAAGGCCTACTAAATGGAAATCGGACTAGAGAAGCTTATAAGAATCTGCCATTAGTGTGAGAGGTAGACAGAAAAATCCGTCCCGAAGTTCACTGTCTGGCATCAAGAGGCTTTCCTCGTGATGCCAGACAGTGATCGTCTGTCAGACAGTGATCGCGACAGACGGATTTTTCTATCTACCCCTAACACTCATGATAGATTATTTTTCGTGCACACCGTTCATTCCTGAACGTAGATCTTTGAATAATGCAGCCACTTTGATTGCAGAAATCCGCCATATTGTAATGACATTACCGTGGCTTTTCATGGCGCCACGTTCAAGGACATAAACCTTAACGATGGCGCACGTGATGTATTTTACAATGGTGCATATCAAACACGTGAAAACTCTCGATTTTTATCTTACCCCGAGTAGGATAACCTGAGTAGGATAAGATTTTCTATCCCAGTGTTAAATACAGGATTTATCATATCTGGTGTGTAAGAAAAAAGTAATGAAGAACAATCCTGAAGTATCTGCGCTTGATATCAGAATGAATGGCATCAGGCTTGACACAGATAAAAGATTCAAACACCAAGGATACATCGTGTCTAATGGAAGCTCCGAACCAGAGATTATGTCTAGAATAGCTAAGACATCTGTGGCATTATCAAATTGTGATGTGGAGTGACAACAACATACGGGTACGATTCATGGTTGCATCCGCCGTCATGTACGCCCATGAGATTGACTACAATACTCGAGGAAAGAATGCAAGCCCTGGAAATGAGATGCATCCGCTTACTTCTAAACACCTAGTACTTAGACCGCACTAAAGAAGAACCACTAAGTCCGAGATGATGGGTTTTGTCTCCATGGTAACATCCTCTCCTGAGCACGAAATAAAAACGCAGATAGTACGGTCACATCTTACGCTCCTCTGTCATGCCCAAGGCAGTTCTACAATGCACAGGTCAGGGTAATAGAACACGAGAAAGGCAGAAGAAACAATGAAATGGCAACATTAAGGATCTGACCAGTCCTAGCTTTGTAAGCAACGTCACTAGATGTTGAAGACAGACCAAAATGCAGAGAAATACTCGAAAAGTTATCAGTGGTGCCACAACATCCGAAATTATTTACCATCATGAAAACATGCCTATATATCGGTGACCCCATTAAACCCCACTTTTATATAGTAAAACTGGAGTTTACAGGATATACATTATTTTTCATATTTCTGCTCAAAGGCATAGATTGTGGGTACTCGTTAGAAACGCCTCGACGCTCTATGCTTTTGGGAAGAAATATGAAAAATATCGGTATCTTTATCTGAAAATTTTCAATTTTTGGTGGTAAAAAAATCCAGTATATTTGTATAGACTTGTTTTTCGTAATGCCATTTCACATCTGCGTTTTTGTGGACCCTTCTATCGTTGTATATGGTCATGTCCGTTTTTGTTAATGGTGTTGTCGAAATAGTGTAGATAACGAACGCCAAAGCTGCCTGATAATTTCACGAGACTAAATGAAATGCAAACACATCTTTTTTGATGGGTGTTGTTTATTTTATACTGAGGACATGTTAGTTCATGTATATAATTCCTGGTTTACATTTTATAATGTGTTTATGTCATTATATAATGTATAAACGTCTTTATATGATGTTTATCTCTTTTAATAATGAGACAATATCATGTTAACATTTGAATTATCTATTATATGATATGTATTTTGTAGTTTTTTTACAATAAGACTTGTTTTATATAACGCTGTAATTCCATTATATCATTGGTATAATCAATGACCTTTCGAAATTATTATATAATATGTTATGCTATTTTAATTATGGGTCTTGTTCTTTTTATCTTTCTTGCATTGCCTTTATTATGTGGGTCCTGCTTTATTCATGATTTTCAACTTTATCAACATTGGCTGACAGAAAGTTTCCATGGCTGATCTAATGAATGTTTTCTTTTGAGGATTTTCACGTTATCCCAAAAGTCAGCCATTTTTGTTGTTACAAAAAAGAAAAAAAAAAAAGAAAGTACCATATTGCATTGTAATTTATGACTATAACTTTTGCTTTTTGCTCTTGTAGAGAAATCCATTTTTAAATAATTTTTCATCCAGAGGAGGGTGGCGGGAATACCCAAGGTTTGCCTACCCCATCTCACCCCACCCTTAACACTCCCCAAAACTCTAACCACTTTCCCTTAGCTGTATAATATCTAGGGTAGACA
The DNA here is from genome assembly GCA_964016985.1 of Anodontia alba. NCBI lineage: Eukaryota > Metazoa > Mollusca > Bivalvia > Lucinida > Lucinidae > Anodontia > Anodontia alba. The sequence continues at coordinate 24,902,684 of OZ024837.1, read as the reverse complement.
GGACAGTTTAAGCGGAATACAATATGTTACAATACAGGGGCAGGGCAGGGCAGGTCAATGATAGTTAAGAGTAGGTGAAAGAGGGTGATAAAGGGTATATTAGGACAGGGTTACATGGGTCAGGGCAAAGAAGGGTACGGTACCCCAATTCTTACCAACCCAACATTACCCTACCACACAACTCTCTACTCTATGCTGCACTGCTCTTTCCCATAAACTGAACCAGTATCAGGCAATATATTTTATCTGTGTACAGCTACATGGGGTGAAACGTTTATAGAGCGAAAAACTAGAGGGTGAAACGACTAGGAATGAAACGACCGGGGGGTAAAACGTCTTGGGGGCAAAACGACCTTTAGCGAAAACAGTTTTGGGACAAATGACTCAGTTTCACATGGATACTGGTAATACAGTAGATTAGTGTGTGTCTGCAAGTGTAACCACTATTATTTTGCTGTATATTTTACTCGATCATAATATAATATATATATTTTCCTAATATAATACAATATAATACAGCACATCATATCATATAAGGATATTTATACATCATACAATGTCATCAATACATTATATAATGTAAAACATGCATTATATAATAACAAGTCCGTATCATATCATAAATTGCATCTATCACATGTAGGAATGTTTACATCTCATGAAGTCTCGGGAAACAATCAGACAGCTTTTGCGTTCCATCGTAGATACTGATGAGACGGCTTATTGTGAGGCAAGCTAACACACACAAAGATTCTGAAAAAACAAATCACAAACAAACACACACACAGACACACACACACACACAAAAAAAAAAAAAAAAAAAAAAAAAAAAAAAAAAAAAAAAACATACAAAAAACAAAAAAAAAAAAAAAAAAAACAACAACAAAAAAACAGACAAATTAAAAACGACACAACCATACAGATAATCATATCTATATTATTAATATGTCTGTGTAACGTATACCGATGTTTCCATGTTTTTTAACCAGCTTGTAAATGTGAGTTTACTACTAGCAACCGTTTAACTGCGTGAATCTATCTCATTTGGTTCAATAACCGTATTTCCCCTCATTTGCCGTTGCGTATGATACAAATGCTTTGAACAACAAACCACTAGATAAAAGGGGTATCAAGATATATGTGTTTCAGATTTCTCCATAATCAAATACGGTGGGTTCTCATTTGAAGCTTCACTGCCGAAGAATGATTAGAGAATAAGATTTTAAAAGGAATCACCATTGAGAGCAATGAACACACTCACAAAATTGAAAACTGCAAAAGTGCCACGTTGTCTGAGCCTCGGTTAGGCACTTCTAATGACTACCTCACGATTTGTTTTGTGAAGAAATAAGAAAACAAAATGTCAGTACGTTTTGGTTAAAAAAGGCTTTTACTTCAAGCTATATCCTACATTCGATATTAAGACCCCTCCCCCGCTAATAAGAACCACTTTTTTGGCAGAGACAAAGTGCTCTTAATAGCGGAATGTTTCTGTAGTTCAAGTTCGTCTTCTGTGACTGGCTACAGCTGGTAGAATTTCCACCATTTACAGCTTTTGAGACGGTGTAGCGTGAGATTTGTCAGACCATGAGATCTTTCAGACCGGAAGTCTGAAACCGGAAATACCTGACGGAACTCACGCTGCGTGTACGAGATCTTTCAGATCATGAGAAATGTCAGAACGTCTTACGAAATTATTCAAAATACCAAGGTTTTCAAATTAAAGAAAGATTTAAGCTAATCGTTTTTCAGTGAAAAAAATATGTTACTAAAAATAAAATCCTAATAACCCCAACAGTCTAATATACACATAAAGTAAATACAAACAGAGCTCGTCTTCGGCATATCTGTTATAAAATTTAACTTTAAATTCATAATTCTACACCGTGAAAAATAAATCATATAAATAAAAAAAAAAAAAAAAAAAAAAAAAAAAAAAAAAAGAAATCTGTCCTCTCTGTTCGTATATAGCATTCATGTCTTACTGTATCCTAGATAAACAGGCAGGTAAGAGTTGACAACTGGTATATCCACAGGCCTGTACTAAAATACAAATCACGAGTACATCAATCTATTCTATTTATGATAAAATATTGTTGATGGATCGATCAATTTTATCGATGCAGCAGTAGTTCTATACATGTGAAAATAAAGCTGATGATGATGAAAACATGAAATAAGTGTGACAATGCAAAGCAACAAAAGCTGTTTACCGATAAATGATATGTGCACTGATAATTTTTATCAGCTTATATATCTATAATGATGTACCAATACATATAGCAGTAGACCAGTAACATGTCAGTGCATCAACATAACATCCTTACACGACAAAACTATTCGTATATTGATAAAGATGCATTGGTGCATTATAATGATTGTAGGTGGATATTATAATTTGAAAGTCATGGCAAATGTTCATCATTTAATAGACTTGTCACCAGTAATAACACTGAATCTAAGTATATATTTTATCGGTACACTGATTTTGTAAATCAAAATGACAATTTTTAATTAATTGATGCATAGATTAATCAATTTGTAATTTGTTATTTTACTTTTACCTTTTACAGTTTCGACTTAAGCATGTTGTCGGTCCATCTGTAAAATATTGCTAAAATTTATCCATGCAGTATAAATTAATTTTATCCATGCGGTATAAATCATATCGGTTTCATTGATTTGGTAAATCAAAATGACAATTCTTAATTAATTGATGCATAGATTAATCAATTTGTAATTTATTATTTTACTTTTCCTTTTTACAGTTTCGACTTAAGCAAGTTGTCGGTCCATCTGTAAAATATTGCTAAAATTTATCCATGCAGTATAAATTAATTTTATCCATGCGGTATAAATTATATCGGTTTTATTGATCCGGTAACTCAAAATGACAATTTTAATGAATCGATTTATCGATTATAATTGTTTTACTCTTCACTTTTGGCTATTTTCTCTTAAGCAAGGTGCCGGCCAACCTGTAAAAAATATTGGAACATCGCTAAAACATATTCATGAAGTTTAAGTGTTTTCAGTTCATTGATTTGGCAACTCAAAATGACAAATTTGATGTCATTCATTGCAATGTGATCAATTTGTAATTATTTTACTTTTCACTTTTGGGTGTTTGACTTAAGCAAGTTGTCGGTCCACCGGTAAAAAATATTTCATTGCTACATGTAAATATATTCATGCAGTATAAATTTTATCTTGCACACAAAATGAGAATTTGGATTGATCGATGTATTGCCTAATAGATATGTAATTATTTTACTTTTAACTTTTGCATATTTGACTTAAGCAAGTTGTCGGTCCACCTGTAAAAAATATATGAATTTCAAAATATAGTCATGCAGTATAAATTTTATCGGTGTACTCAAAATGACACTTTGGATGAATCGATGCATTGCCTAATCGCTTTGTAATTATTTCACTTTTCACTTTTGGATATTTGAATTAAGCAAGTTGTCAGTCCACCTGTAAAAAAATATTTGAATTGCTAAATATATTCATGCAGTATAAATTTTATCGGTCTACTCAAAATGACAATTTGGATGAATCCATGCATTGCCTAATCGATTCGTAATTATTTTAGTTATCACTTTCGGATACTCGACTTCAGCAAGTTCTTGGAGCAAGTTCTCGATTAAATGATTTGCCGTGTAATTATTTCACTTTTTGCTTCTGGATAATGGACTTAAAGCAAGTTGTCAGTTCACCTGTAAAAACTATTAGAACAGGGTAGAATTTATTCATGTAGTATATTTTTTTCGGTTCATAGATGTGGTAACTCAAAATGGCAATTTTGATTAATCGATGCATCAACTGATCAATTTATAATTAGTTAAATGTTTTACTTTTGGATTTTTGACTTAAGCAAGTTGTCAGTCCATGTGTAAAAATAATAGACTGTCTATAAAATTTATCCTTGCACTATAATATTATATGGCAAGCCGTTTTACTCTTTATTACGCAAAATAGATATCTTATATATTATATAAGATATCTTATATAGGATATAAGATATCTAATATAGGATATAAGATATCGCATATACTAATATAGATATTTTATATACTATATTAAATATCTTACATCCTACATCAGATATCTGATATAATATATGAGATATCTTATTTAATTCTGCATATAAGATATCTAATTTACCATATAAGATATCTTATTTGTTATATAAGATGTCTTATTTATTAATATAGATATCTAATATACTAAATAAGATATCTTATATACTAAATGAGATATCTTATTTGATTGAATATATGAGATATCTTCTTTAGTAAATAAGATATCTTATATCCTATATGAGAAATCTTATAAAGCCTATCAGATATCTTATATAGCATATTAGATATCTTATTTATCAATTCAGAGATATCTTATATAGCATTAATTGACATATAAGATATCTATTTTATATAAGATATCTAATACAGGATATGATATCTGAATTAGTATATCAGATATCTTACATCTTATAAAAGATGTCTGATATATCATATTAGATATCTTATTTAATTCCACAATTCCATTTATAGAATAGATAGTAAAACGGCTTGCCATAACTTTATACATTCACAGGTATCAATGGTTTCGAATGATCTGCAGACGAATACATACGTTTCGGTGCAGTTATATTATATTAAGTGCTTGATAAAAATATCGGTTCATCGCAACTAATCCATCCACCAATAATATTTAAATCTAATTGATACACCAATAATATTTATCAGTGTGTGTGTGTGTGTGTGTGTGTGTGTGTGTGTGTGTGTGTGTAATATGTAACCCTGTTTTCTGTAAAGTACGTATTTGACTAGACGTGTATAGCGCTATTAAATTTATTCTAGTCTATTCACACCTAGATCTGTGCAGTCGAAGGATACAGAATTTGCGTATTTTGTTGTTATTATTATGACACAAGTACTAGCTTTTTAAAACGTTTGCATGCTTTATTTGGATAAGCGAAATATTCTGTGGCCCTCTCAGGGGTTTAGGGAGGGGGGAACAGGGGAATATGGTCATTTATTTCAGGGGAACAAAAGAACCAAAGCCTAAAACCGATGAGAGCAGGGGATCAAAGGCAATTTGGGGGAACAAGGAACATAACAAATCAAGATTTTGATTTTTTGGGAACAAGGGAAAATGTCGATTTTTTTTTCCAGGGAAACAAGGGTACCCCCTCAAACCCCCCCCCCACCCACCTACGCCCCCGCTGAGAGAGCTTCTATTATCCTTCCAGGAAAAGATCAGGAATCTTCTTGACATTGTACAGCGGACCTATTAAGAGGATGGAACAGATGCAATCTTCCAGAAAAAACAGTTAAATAGTAAAAGTCCTCTATGTACAGTAAAAAACAAAACAAAACAGGAAGAATGGCTGTTTATGGGGAGATGAAGACAGCTGCATCAGTGGCTTGGACGACAAAGATGTGATCTCCTTGAGACCGTCAATGGTCTGTGTTGAATTTATTTATAGAAGCCACCTACAAATATTGCCCTCAGTATTTTATATTCTGCACTGTCAGCATTAACTTTGTGCAAACTCTCCATCATCCTGCTCAAACAAATGTCCCTAGGCAATATATCTATCATCAAATACTGCCTAAGCCCTCTTGGGTATTTCTTTTGCCAGACCTTCCTTGGTGGAAGTCAGTACTAAATTTGCAATGTGGATAAAGTGCCTTGCTCAAAGACACAACACTTGGTGCTCAGTGGAGCTGAACTGCTAACTCACAATCTTGACTTAGAGGCTTTACCATTCCACCCAGCACCCTACAAAGTGCGGTTAGTAGCAAAAATGATAAGCAGTATCTCAGTTTCAGTAAATGTACATCCAAACATTAAAGCAGCGCATGAAAGAATTTGGAGGAAAGAGTATAACCTGGTCTGTTCTTTACTTTATCGATAATATGCATTTTGTAGGACCGAGAGCCGTGAGATTTGTCAGAACGTCTTCCTTTGTTACAATAATAATGTTTGGCGCTTCATTTATACTTTGATCTACATTCAGGTTAATTGGGAGCCGTGCTATTTCTCAGCAGGCCTCTGATGACCAAAATAATCGGCTGTAGTTAGTTAGCTTGTTGATTATGTGCATTTGGTATGACTGAGAGCCTTAAGATGTGTCAGAATGCCTTCCCTTGTTACAATAATAATATTTTGCGATTCATTCATACTACAATCTGCATTTAGGTTGATTGGAAGCCGTGAGATTTGCCAGCAGGCCTCCGTTGACCAAACTAATCGGAGGTAGTTCTTTACATTATCATTAACATGCATTTGGTAGGCCTGTGAGCCGTAAGATTTGTCAGAACGCCTTCCTTTGTTACAATAATAATGTCTTTCGCTTCATTCAGACTACGATCTGCATTTAGGTTTATTGGAAGACGTGAGTTTTGTCAGCAGACCTCCGTTGGGAAAAAAAAAAAAAAAAAAAAAAAAAAACAAAAAAAAAAAAAAAAAAACGGCTGCAGTTCTTTAATTTAATTTATCGATAATATGCATTTGGTAGGACTGAGAGCCGTAAGATTGGTCAGAACGCCTTCCTTGTTTACAATAATGTGTTGCGAGCCATTGATACAACATTTCGGTTGTTTGGAAACCGTGAGATTTGTCAGAAGGCCTCTGTTGATCAAAATCAGCGGCTGTGGGTCTTTAGTTTATCGCTGATATGCATCTGGTAGCCGTGAGATTTGTCAGAACGCCCTCGTTTGTTTGTTACAATAATATCGTGCGCCATATGCATACTATGATCTTCGTTTAAGTTGATTGGAAACCGTGAGATTTGTCAGCAGGCCTCCGTTGACCAAAATAACCGGCTGTAGTTCTTTACTTTATCGACCATATTCAGTTCGTAGGACTGAGAGACGCGAGATTTGTCAGAACTCCTTCCTTTGTTACAATAATAATGTCTTGCGCTTCATTCATACTACAATCTGCATTTATGTTGATTGGAAGCCGTGAGATTTGTCAGCAGGCCTCTGCTGACTATATTGATCGACTGTTGTTTTTTTAATTTATCGATGATATGCATCTGTTAGGACTAAGAGCCGTGAGATTGGTCAGAACGCCTTCCTTTGTTAAAATAATAATATCTTGCGCGCCATGTATACAACGTTCTGCATTTCGGTCGACTGGAAACCGTGAGATTTGTCAGAGGGCCTCTGTTGATCAAAATCAGCGGCTGTGGGTCTTTAGTTTATCGCTGGTATGCATCTGGTAGGACTTAGAGCCGTGAGATTTGTCAGAACGCCTTCCTTGTTTACAATAATAATGTCTTGCGCTTCATCCATACTAGGATCTGCAATTAGGTCGACTGGAAACCGTGAGATTTGTCAGCAAGCCTCCGTTGACCAACCGACTGTAGTTCTTTAATTTATCAGTGATATGCATTTGGTAGGACTGAGAGCCATGAGATTTATCAGAATGCCTTTTTATACACTAAAAATGCCTTGCGCGCCATTTATACAAAGTTCTGCATATCAGTCGATTGGAAACTGTGAGATTTGTCAGCAAGCCTCCGTTGACCAAAATAATCGGCTGCAGATCTTTAGTTTATCATTGATATGCAATTGGTAGTACTGAAAGCCCTAAGATATGTCAGAATGCACCCGTTTATTACAATAATAATGCCGTGCGCTCTATATACTATGACCTTCAGTTAAGTTGATTGGATGCCGTGAGATTTGTCAGCAGGCCTACGTTAACCAAAGTAACCGGCTGTAGTTCTTTACTTTATCGACGATATGCAGTTCGAATGACTGAGAGACGTGAGATTTGTCAGAACGCCTTCCTTTGTTTATATATTAATGTCTTGCGCGCCATACATATTACGATCTGCATTTAGGTTGATTAGAAGCCGTGAGATTTTTTTTTAATAAAAATAATCGGGTGTAGCTCTTTAATTTATCGATGATATGCATTTGATTGGACTGAGAGCGATAAGTTTAGTCAGAGCGCCGTGAGATTGGTCAGAAGGCCTTCCTTGTTTACACTAATAATGTCTTGCGCGCCATGTATACAAAATTCTGCATTTCGGTCGATTGGAAACCGTGAGATTTGTCAGCAAGCCTCCGTTGACCAAGATAACTGGCTGTAGTTCTTTAATTTGGACTGAGAGCCATGATATTTATCAGAACGTCTTCCTTTTATACACTTAAAATGTCTTGCGCGCCATTTATACAACGTTCTGCATTTCGGTCGATTGGAAACTGTGAGATTTGTCAGCAAGCCTCCGCTGACCAAAATAATCGGCTGTAGGTCTTTAGTTTATCATTGATATGCAATTGGTAGTACTGAGAGCCGTAAGATTTATATGAAACAGTCCACACAATCATGCTATATCAATTAAGAGCAAGGCAGGTGAGCCCCTTAATTGTTTATTGAACGGTAAGTTGAAGATTGTATAGGCTAAAAAGTGCAGCTACTATATACACAATATCATATATCAGAACTCTGGGTGAGGCTTTCTTCTATCAAATATTGTTCTACCAAAACATGGTGTAGTACTTACTAAGAATGTCATTGTAAAACTTTAACTGTCAGAGACCCTGACTATAGCCCTGCTGCAGCACTATTAGGAGAAATCCCATAGTGTTGAAGTATTTGGAACTCATGCTTACCAGATAACATCACTGTAGGACATGGTAACATGGCAACATAAAACCTATTAAGGGATTTAACTGAATGAGTTATGCGCCCTTGGCTCTGATTCTGGTTTATATGATACATCAATCCACTGTGCATGTGTATATCAGGTTTCAACTTTGTTACCCTTAAAGTTCTTGAGAAAAGTGTGACAAAAATGTTTCATTAATGGCAAATTGTAAATTGTAAAGAATATACCTTCAAAAGTTAAATTCCCTTGGCCCAGATTCTGGTACACAAGATACAACTGTCCATGCCTGTATCAAGTTTCAACTTATAGCTTTAATAGGGCCCAAGAAATCTGCAATGATTTTTTTTTTCATTTATGGCAAATTATAAAACCTATCAAGGGATTTAACTTGGCCATAATTCTGGTATATTCTGGTATACACAATACATCAGCCCATATCCATGTGTGTACTTGGTTTCAACTTTGTAACCTTTTTTTGAGAAAAGTGTGACAAAACTATTCATGAATGGCAAATTGATTTTTTTTTTTTTTTTTTTTTTTTTTTTTTTTTTTTGATTTGGGTTTTACGGCCCTTTCAAGAATATTTCACTTATATCGAGCCGATCGTTCATCAAAGGTGGGCGAAAACTGGAGAACCCGGAGAAAAACCACCTGACCATCCGTAAGCAGAACTTGGCTTTCCAACATATGACCCGAGCGAGGCTCGAACCACAGCAGTGAGAAACCTAATGGATTAAGAGTCAGCTCTCTTATCCACTAGGTTACGGGGGCCCGTAAATGGCAAATTGTAAAACCTGTCAAGGTATGTAACTCTAAGAGTTATAGGCCCTTGGTGCTGATTCTGATATACACTATACATCAGCCATTTGTCCATGTGTGTACCAAGTTTCAATGTTACAGCTTTCATAGTTCCTGAGAAATCTGTTAAGAAAACTTTTCATTAATGGTAAATTGTAGAACCTATCATGTAACTCCTAGAGTTATTGGCCTTTGCCCTGGATTCCTGTACACACCATACATCAACCCAATGGGTATGTGTGTACCAAGCTACAAGTTTGTAACCTTACAGTTCTTGAGAAAAGTGCCACGAAAATTTATCTGATGAGGATGAACAGAATGATGTACAGAAGAAAGGAATTAGGTAAAGAATGACAGAAGGAAGGAATGACTGAATGACAACACAAATCCAGTATAGCCCCGTTGTCTGAAAGTGGGGCTATAATAACATAGTTTTTGTTATTTGCCTTTTGTCTAGATTGATTGTTTTGGGGCTTAACAACACCTCAACCCTTGTGGGTCATTTTATGTCTTTTCCCAGAGAAAGGAAGAAAACAGATAGAAGAGATATTAGAGGAGAAAAAAGAGAGGGACAAGGAAGAAAAAGGAACAGGAATGAAAGTGAAGAAGCAGAAGAATAGAAACATTCCCCCTCTGCCCTTACCTGCTACAAGGATAGCAGGCCTTGCCCAACTGTAAGCCAATATCAGTTGGACACCCCAGTGATGTAAGATACACGACAC